>PVJO010013515.1:0-53116 GCA_004026905.1 Hystrix cristata
CTGGAGCTCCAAAGGATCCCAGTGAAGGTCTGGAGCTCAGTGTGACGGAAGCTGAAGAGTCTGTGTTGGAAGCCAGAAGATCACGTCCAAGTAGACGTGGATCTGCTCCAAAGGAACCAAAGCTGACCCAAAGGAACTGGAGTGGAGCCATCCTTCTTCATTTCCCTTTTATACCATCCAGGTGATGATGGGCTGCCCTAGGGTGGATCTTCTACATCCTAGGGTGTAGAATTGCTGAGCTAATTTAGTTAAGCTTCTCTTACAAGTTGACACAATCAATCAACCATCACATTCCATAACCCCTTAGAAGTATTATTACAATGTGAGGTTCAGTGTATTTTTCACATATTTATGATAAATTCCAGGCTAACTCCATGTATTCTGACACTTCTGTTGTGAAGACTGCTTAATTTGAACAAGGCAGGTAGATGGCTCCAGAAGACCAGATGATAGCAGAGAAGCAGGCCGCTTGTGCTGAAGAGGGTGAGCCAAAATTAGAGGTTCCCTCTTGGGGCAGGGAGGCCAACAAGAGGAGGATGGAGCAAGGAAAGCTGGCCAGCTACATTCCAAACCTCCAGTGGCACTGAAGTAGTTTCTGTCAAAGAAAATATGTCTTAAGTTGATGGAAGGAAGAAGGCAAAGCCTACACTTAGCTAACACTTTCCTGTAAAAGCTCCTACACAATGAAAAACACAACTAAGTACACCCAACTAAGGAGTAACTTTGTTTTCTTTTTCTTTTTCTTTCTTTCTTTCTTTTTTTTTTTTTTTGAGATGGTGGTGCCAGGGATTGGACTCAGGGGGTCTCTATCACTGAACTACATCCCCAGCTTTTTAAAAACCTTTTTATTTTGAGAGACGTTCTCTCTAAGTTTCTCAGTCTGGCCTAGAACTTTCCATCCCCTTTCCTCAGCCCCCAGATAGCTGGGATTGCAAGGAGTATACCACCGTGTCCAGCTGAGTAACTGCCATTTTACCTAATTTTTTTTTAACTTTTTACTTTGTAAAGGTTCAAGGTAAAAAAGAAACAAATACTTAACCATCAGTTACCCATTTCCCAGCTTCAACAATCACCTCATGGGTGGTATTATTTATCTCTAGGCTATCTCTGCTTAAGATTGTTTTAAAACAAATCCAGGTATCATGTAAGGTTTTTCGTAAATATTTAACATAATAACTAAAATATAAAGATTTTTAAAATATAAGCACAGTTAAAAAAGCAGTAATTCCTTAATATTATCAAATAGCCTCTCCTGTTATCATTCAAATTTCCTTTTATTTTTCTCTGCAGTTTTTTCATATTTCTGCTAAATCTCTTCCTACTTACATGTTTCTGCCCTATCACTTCACTCATTTTTTTCTTCATTTGCTCTCAAACAAGTGAGTTTCTTTGGGTATAGAGTTTCCCATAGTTTGGATATGTACTAAGGTGTGATTCACTTAACATGTTCTTCTGTCTCTCTGTATTTGGTGAATCTGTAGTCATATCTACATCAGATTCAGGCTTGCTTTCTGATCCGGAAAGAATACTTCATAGTGGTGTTGGGTTCCTTCCATCAGGAAGCATAGTATCTGGCCATCTGTCTTCTTGTGATATGATCAGGGGATTGGCCTCTATTCATTATTTCCTTAGAAGTTGCTAAATGTTAGTGCCTTAATTCTATGATTTTGTTTGCATTTACTAGTTTGACTACTTTTATAAAGAGAAACTTTTACTTGTAAACTATGTTGTTCCCTTAAAATCTAGCTTCAACAGCAAACGTAGGATAAGTGCTTGATTCTTTCCCTTGAATATCGATTTTCAAAGCAATACATTGTTTTCCTATATCCTGCTGAGGTGACCAATTCATTACAAACCCCTGGATTTAAACATAGCTAGTGTATTTAAATCTGATTTAATTATTATTTTTGCCTTCTGAAAGACAAATGAGTCTGCCATTCTTAGTGATCATTGACTAATTATCACAGGTATGAGGTGTATCTTATTAAAATGTAGGAGGATATCTTTTTTATATAACAAAATTTTTCTTGAATGATTTTTTACTGTTTGCTCCATTTCTTTGTTTAGCATTTCCTTACTGGGGACTCCAAGTATATGCTTCAGTTCTTTGCCTTTCTATGATGCCACTTTCTTTTGCATCCTGGTTATATATACCATTGTGCTTTCTGACCTTTCTCATCTTCTATTTCTTTTAAAACATTATCTGTGGCTGTTATTCATTCTGTGTTTCATCTGCCTTATTTTTCATTTCTGATTTTTCTATTTCATTTCTAATTATTTCCTGGATTTTCTGAGACTTTTTTTTCCTGAATCTTTATTTTGTACAATGTACTTTTATCCTCTCTTTTTTTTATTCTGATACATGCCTTTATTTTATGGCATCTATCATTTCTTTAAAAAAATTTAGTTCACTTTCACATCATTAAAATTTCCATCAGATTCTTGGGCATGTCTTTTTGTCTTGCCTCTGCTGCTAGTGGGCACATTATCTTGTTCATAATTCTTATTATTCTCATAATAGTTGTGCATGGGATCAGGCAGTGATCATTTCTGGTTACACATGTTTCAGTACGATGGTGGGGGTATCTGGGAGAGTGTTCTGAATTGGCGGCTCTGCCTCTCACTGTAGAGTCTGGAATGGTGGAATGCTGTGTTTGGATTCTGTCCTCTTTGCTGCAGAGCCTTCTGTATGTATCTTCCCTTCATTGTCCCTATGGTCATCCTAATTTCTCTTGAGTGCAAGGTTTTACTCCCCAAGGGAGCATTCACAGGGCCAACCACCCACCTTCACCCTTCTTGGGTCCCTGGAGTCCTGCACAGTTTGGACCATAAAAGGTCCCCCTGCTTCCCCTGGGGCTCCCAGTGAGCTGCTCCATGACTGAGGCTGGGGATTTGGGGAAGGGTGGATAATTCTGCTCTGGTGATTTCCTCCACAATGGGGTTTGTAGGCTTGCTGGCCTTAGGATGAGCCTCTGCTCTCTCTACCTCCTTACGTAGTTGCTAATACCTGAGATCTGTTGGGGACCATGGTCTGGCTATGCCCATGCAGAGTTTAAATTTCTGGGGACACCTCTTCGTTTCTGAAGATGTTGTCTGAGAGCTTTTTATTCTGTTATTCTTACAGCTTTATCTGCTTTCGTGTGGGATCTGGAGAGACTAAAATACTTCCCCTCTGCCTTTGCTTCATTTAACACTATGGAGTTTGTTTGTTTTAAGTTTTAGAATTCACTGGAGTCTTGTGTCCTGCAGTGGATATGACTGAGCTGACTTCTTTTCTCTAGTGGCTCCCAAAGGAATATCTGGAAGCAGCAAATAGAGGCAAAAATATGTTTTCATAGTTCTTAATAGCTTGTTTATTTAAAGTGATTAATCAGCCAAGCCCCTAATGCTGAAGCCTGAGGCAACTCTAGCTCCCCATCTACCCTCTCGCCCACTGAAGACTGATTCTTCCCAGGAATGCTCTTGGCAGGTGGCTTGGTGTGTTGTGGTGTCAGTGGGAGGGTGGGCGGGTGGGGGAGACAGGTATCAGCATCCTGGATCCAGCGTCTCCAGTTCCCAAGTGAGCAGCTGCAGCTGTTATGGGTACAGAAATATGTCCCAGCCAGGGGCTCAAAGACCTGTTCATTGCTGGGAACGTTCCAGGTATAGCTAAACTCAGCACTGAAGAATGAGCATGATACCTGCCGGGGCCACTTTGTAAAGCAAGTGCTCCGGCCAGTGCCCACTGCCTGATCAACAATAAAGCTGACCTGTTTCTAGTGGCTCAGGGAGTCTGAGCCCCACGCTCCCTGGAAATGAGCACCAAATCAAAAAGAATTACCTTCCACCAGCAGTGAAACACCATCCAAGGGGTGCTTCACTACTGAAGGACTGTGACCCCTAGATGCAGGGGTGATCTCTGAGCAATGCAGGCCTTTAACAGGCCTTGTCAACTGGGCCATCAGAACAGTGCTGGAGCCAGGACTCCCATAGTCTGATTGCTTCTCATTCTGTCCCCTCTACCTAGCACTGTTCCTGGTTTCTACAACCATGTGAACAGAAAATTCAGAAAGGGACTAATGAATGGGATCACACTGAAGACACAAGGGAACTGTCCAGCCGCAAAGGGGCTGCCTAGTCTTGGGTAGAACTAAGGCGGGGTTTGGTGAACCCTACAGACCCTCTTTGGCAAGTGTCATTAGGGCCAGAAAGACCACCCGCATGAGGGGCCAGAGGCTAGGCTCAGGGCGGAACTAAAAGCAGTAGGGAAAGCAGAGCAGAAGGGTGACTGGGGTTGGTAGGAAGTCAGTAGTCGAGAAGGTAAACAAGCAGGAAGGTTGAGGTGAACGGACAGGTACCCAGAGGTCCCAGTCAGCCCAGTCCTGCTCTGCCAGCTAGACTCTGAGTCCCTGTTTAACACGGAGTCCTGACCTTCCACACTGGGAGGTGCTGCCTCTGAGCCTCCGAGTACAGCCCGGGGAGCAGCTCTCCCCACCTTCCCATTAAACTCACTGGGCCTTTGCACGATTCCTGTTCAGGTGTGCCAAGCCCTCATGGCCAGGGTTTTGCCTGTGGCCACGATCCATCCTGGGGGGCATCTGTCTTCATGTCCTCATTGGCTTTGAATCCCCACCTCAGCAGTGGTGTGTGGGCAGAGCCGATGCCCCTGTGCTTTCGTCCTGCCCGGGGATCTGGAGCCCCTAATTGACGCGCCAACCTGCTTTAGAGCTGCCAGAATCACACCTCTGCGCCGCACAGTGCTGAGGCTAAAAACCAGAGGATACAGATCTTTCAAAGTGTGTCTCATCTGAAGATCATTTATTACAACTGCACAATAGGATGTCTGAGGCTCCGTGGCAAAAAGATTCACGGAAACTTTGATTCCTGCAGAATTTTATATTGTGTCTAACACTGGAGTTACAGACTGGTGATATTTCAATGATAAATTCCCAGCCCTCTTTGCAGGAAGACAGAACAATTCTCCCCAACTATTAAATCAAATGAAAGATGAAATATCCCCCAGATGAACAGAGGACTGGAGCTAGCCCAGGAATAGCTGGCATAGATGATCAGAAGCCTCCAGGACAAGTGAAGAATCCTAATTATCATCATCATCAGGAGCAGCAGCAGCATCATCACAATAGCATTAGCATTACCGTCATCGTCTCCATCATCATCATCGTCATCCTTCACCATCAACACCACCACCACAGTCATCCTTTGCTTGTCACCACCGTCATCACTGCCACTCCCACCACCCTCACCTCCTCAGTGCCACTGTCCCCAGTGTTATTTACAAATCTGCTTTTATTCTAAATAAATTAAAACGCATTATCTCAGTTTAGGGGATACTACACAGAAAGATGTAAAGAAATGTTATATGTTCTTGTTTAATTCTGGCAAACAAATCCCATGTGTTAGGTACTATTATTTTTTCAACATAGATGAGAACAATGGAGAGAAGAAATGGAGAGTCAGTGAAATGAAGAGACTTGCTCGGGAATGCACAGCATCTCAGTAGGCAGGACCAGGGTCTGTTATAAGTGTGGAGATCAAAATTTCAGTTAGCGCCCTGCATTCTGCCTCCTTTCAATTCCTACAGTTTAGATCCCTTCCTGACATTGTTGCTGCCATTTGGGAGAGAAAGAAGTGGGGCTTGGAGAAACTAATGCTCAGCCATGACTTACAGCTCTTCTGAGACCACCTGGGGCATCCAGCCCTGCTTGATTCCTGAGGTCTTGTTCTGATCCCCTCCATGGTGCAGAGCAGTCAGTGAGAGTCCCTCAATGCCCACACATTCAGAAGGTTTACACAAATCTAGCAGCAATTACATGCTGCATAAATTCTGCAGTCATCTGTCTCCAGTGTCAATACAGAAACTGCAATGGGGATGGGCCACAAGACTGGGGCCCATGCACTGCAAAAAGGAAGGCTGAAGACTATGGCCTTTGTTCTCTTCAGAAGGTGGGACCTGGAGCTCACTTGCATTTAGTGTGTCTCCAAGGAAGCTATAAGAAACAAACTCAATCCAACAAGCCTTTAGTCACTGCTCATGTGGCACCAAAAGCCACCTCCTTAGGAGACAGCCAGGTGACCAGGCCAAAGCTGAGTCAAGACTTGGGGGTAGACATGAGCCGGGAAGACCATGTGGGAAGAGAATAGGATAAAGGCAGAGAGAGATGCTCCAAGAAAGTAAGAATAGAGGATGAGGGCATAAGGCATTCAGATCAGGCTGGTAGAAAAAGAGTACAAGAAGAAGCCTGCCATTCTCCCACTGGCGCAGGTGAGGGGTCATGGCCCTGGCTGCCCCGGCCCTGCGACAGAAGACACTGGAGGGCTGCACCAAGGAGCCTGCAGACAGGCAGTGGGTATGCCAGTGGAAGGCTGAGATTTTACACAGGCCAAAGGTGAATGTTTTCCAGAAGCCTCTTGCGGCCTGGTGTTCATTTCTGGGGTTGTGGAAGATGACCGTGCTCCCTGAACTAGACCGGAAATGTCCCATCCTCCAGTTTGCACCAGGAAACCTGGGACTCCTGATTTCCAGCCCAGTACCTCTCATGTTGACCATATAAACGATCTGGAGCAATCCTGATGATGCCTAGCTTTCTTGCCCAATTAGGATAGACCTTGTTGTGGGTTGAATTGTGTCTTCCAAAAATTCCTATGTTGAGGTGAGAGACAGGAAGAGGAATAAATGAATGAATAATACACTAATATATCTTAGATGGCTTTCTATAGCTCAGGGTGTGATATTAGACCCCTAAAACAGCCCCCTTAGGGCCGCTAAAATACAGCCTTGTCGCTACATTGAAAGTCAAAGCACAAAGAGTGTGGGCAACCGCTGATTGGCGGCCAGACATCTTGTGCAAATTGACACTGATCTTATGATAACAGTAGATCAAAGAGACAGTGCTTTTCGTTTAGGATGCAGTGACAGAAAATTGTGTTATTGCACCCACTGGAGGCTTCCACCCAGAGCGCACAATCTGCTGGCACGTGCTCTGCATGTAGTGCTGTCCTCCCTCCAGGCAGCAGCCATCAGTTAGGACCCACCTGGGATAAAGGATGGTTTCAAAAATATATCAGATAAATTGCCACTCAGGAACAATGTGAGGAAATGTGGGCAGCCTCATCTCTGAGGAGTCTGCATAGTAAATAGCCATGTGCCCCAGGCCTGCTCAGGTAGGGTGCCGGAAATACCAGTGAGAGCTGTCTGCGCACTTCACACTTCAAGGGTGCCTGGCTGTGCAGAGATGAGTCTCATGCGGTGTCAGGGCTCAGGAGAGATGGCTGCCAGGATGCCTTGTTCTTCTTCCAGCCCTCAAGGGTTCTCATGTCACTTGGAGTAAAAGGTCACAACCCTGCCATGGCCAAGGAGACCAGAGGGACCTGGTCCCTCACTGACCTCTGAGCACTGTGAGCCCCACTGTCCTCATCCACTCTGAGGCCTTGCAGCCATTCTCGGTGCTCCGCCCTTAAGGCCTTTGCATAGTGAAGCCTTGTGCCTGGAATGTTCTCAGGTCCCAGAGGGCTCCTGCACCTCTTTCCAGCCTTGACTCATGGGTGTCTTATCTGCTCCAGATGGCCTAGATGCTCCCCTCCTCTAGATTTCCTTCCTTTTTCTTTTTTTCTTTTCGAACTTCCTAAATATGTAGCATCTTTGAATACACCACCCATTTCCTCATCAGTTGCTTGTGGCTTACTCTTGGTCTTTCCTCCATAATATGAGCTTCAGCAGCAAGGGTCTTCTAGCTCAGCACCTGGAGCAGGTCTGCTAGAAATACCAGCAGATGGTGCTCAAGGAGGGGCCCCTGTGCCCCACACCGCTTACTTCTGGGCAGCTGTCCTTGGTGAGTCTCCCTACAGCTGCGTGGGGTGGGAGGATCTGCAATGTATGAACACTGAACTTCAGAGAAACCAGCAAAGGAAGCCACACAGCAGGGCCTCCAGAGATGCTGCATACAGATGAACTAGAAATCACTGGCCCTGTGTCCTGCCAACACTGCTGTGACACCAGCTGGATATCTTACAATTCTGTGTGATTCTGACACTCAGTGACCCAAGATAGGCAGACTGACAGGTCAAGCGCTCCATCCCAGGCAGACTGCCCTCTCCAGACCAGCTGCAAATGGGTCCCCACATATCTTAATCCATTTTGTGTTGCTGTAGCTGAGTACCACAGACTGAGTGATTTGTAGCAAATAGAAGTTTATTCCACTCATGAGCTGGGGCTCCACGGTTGAGGGGCCACATGTAATGAGACCTTCTTACTGGTGGTGACTCTGCAAAGTCCTGTTGTGGCACAGAGCATCTCATGATGAGACAGAGCAATCTTGCTAACTTGGTCTCTTTTTATAAAGCTGCTATAATGCCATCGTGGTGGCCCCTCCCTTCTAAACACATCTAATCCTAAATACCTCCCAAAATCCCCACTTAGTTCTGCCTTTTAATTACTTAAAATGCCAAACGAGTTTGGTGGGAACATTTCAAACTACAGCACCAGGCTATTTGAATATCTGTGTGTCCCATGTGGCTACAATTTGGGAGCTCCCACAATCAACCTGCCCTTAGGTTTGGTAATTTGCTAGGGTGCCTTATAGAACTCACTGAAAGTAAAGCACTTATAATTCTAGTTTTGTTATAAGGGAAACAATTTACTGAAAGAGAAGGTAAGGTCTGGAAGGGTCCAAAGGAGTAGGAATATGCTACCCTCCCAGAACTGCAACGATCCCCAGCCAGGATGCTCCTAAACTTCAATCTTCAAGAGTTCTACTGGGTTTTCATTACAGAGGCACGATTGATTACATCATTGGCCAGAAGTCTGAATCTTATCTACAGCTCCAGTGGGGCTGCAAGTGGCATGACACCTGCAGACCAAGACAGACTGTGGAGAGGCAGCTGGGGCCTCAGGGACTGCTGGCTACCATTGCACCTCTGGCCATGTGGCCTGCCACCAACACAGATGAGCATGGCTGTCTGCCTGCCGGGCATGGCTGATGGGACCTGCCAGAGACGCCTATCTTTGGCATTTCCCACTGAACATTTTTATGAATAGATTGGATGAAGACACAGGAGGCCTGTTTATCAAATTTATAGGAACTACGAAATTAGGAAGCAGAGCTGATTAGTTGATGGTGGTATAAAATCTTTAAAAATTTCAACAGGACAAAATTAACAGGATTATATTTACATTGTAGAGTGGTGGTGCTATGAGGCATTTTAAGATCATATTGCCTTAACCATGTATTCTACTGTAGATGAGGTCCGCGGAGTTTCTGGAGTTTACCCAGCACTTGGAGCCCTTCATTGGACTTCTTCTGCAGAGTCAGGTCCTCTGACACAAGTTTCTCTCTCCACAAGAGAAACCGGTGGCACCATGGCCAACCACGAGCCAGCCAGCCTCAGTGTCTTTCCCTTTCTTCTTTTGTGGTTCTGCCTGCAGGCAATGCTCAACCAGAATACCTTCTGTTCCTGCAAAGCCTCTTGGGATGATAATTCTGGTACAAATACCAATCATAAGACCACCCCCCAGAACCCCTACACCATTCCCCACTTGCTGGAGCCTTTAGCTCTGGCTCCGGTCTCAGCTGTGGTTTGGTGGGCTTCCACTGGTATTCAGTCCTTTTCCTACTGGACTGAGCTCCTTGGAGTGTGGGGCGGGGACCCCTGGTTTTGCTGAACCTCCCCCAGTGCAGGTCACATTGTTCACACAAGGAGGAAGAAAGGTGGGATGGCTCTGAGGAAGTGATGCGGACTCCTTCATTGAACCCTGGACAGCCCCGTGAGGTGGGCACTGTCTCAATTAGAGGACCTAGGTACACAGACTTCAGTAGATTTGCTCACCATAGGTTTGTTGAAACCTTCATCATTTCAGTTCTGAAGTCCGTGCTTCTTCCCACATGAGTGATAGAGATGATACACGTGGCTCTTGCTCTTGGGAACAGGTGAGTGCCTCAGACTCATGAAGAAACCGCGTAATAAAAAGTCACTTTTCTTTTCTCCGGTCTGTAGCAGGTGACTGGTTGGTGGTCGTTATTTCTTTGCTAGGGCAGCCACTCCAGCCACAGTCTGGCTGTATGGGAAGACTCTGGGCGGAATGAGGTGTGTCTGAGTTTAGGAGTGACCTGTATGATTGTCCCCAGAGGGCTAGAGTGAGAGGCAGAACTGGGAGGGAAACAGCCCTCTTCTGGGTGTGGGACTGCCCCACGCTATTTACACACAAGCTTGAAGGAGCAGAAGAAAGATAAGGAGCACGCTGTCCTTCAGAGGAGACTCAGGCCTACGTTGCCAAAATTTGGGAGCATTCACCATGGTGAAAGGTTGGGAAAGACCAACCCGTTTCAATCTGTACACTGGGCCCAGAACATTTCCCAAACAGTGCATGAAATTACTGAAGTTTCTGTAGCAGTACAAAAATCATTCAGCCTCTCAAATATCACAAATATATTCAGCTGATTTCATTTGCTTCTGACCAGCTCTGAGCTGATAACTGAGCCCTCTGGAAGGCACTCAGTGATTCCAAACAAAATATTTTGTTGAATAAGCAATAATGTGTGATCCTCGACATGCTCACAATATTCTTATTAATCTTCTTTCAAGTTATAGCAATACAAGCCTTGTTTGCACACTTCTATTTTTAACTAATGAAAATTTATTACACAGAAATCTTAATTATCCCTTTTAGAATACAACACATTTGCAAATCCACTGGCAATTTTCTTTTTGAAAAACTTCCCTTAATGGTAGAAAACTAATAAGTTCTCCTAAAATAGTTAGTCTATAAATAAAATGCTATAACAGGCTGAGCAACCCTTTTACTTTCCTTTTGTGTGAGTTTGGATAAATCCACACTATAGCCCGGTGAATGAAGATCCCTTGTTAGACAGAGAACACTGGATATTTTCAGCACCAGCTAAAAGTAGCAACTGATTCATTTCTACAATTCCTGGGGCAGACGGTGACAAAAAAAGGTGTATACTCGGCAGGTGTGGGGAGGCCTAGACTGGTCTGGATCTAGCAGCTAAATGACCATCTATTCCCTTTTCTCTTGGTCTTCCTTCCTACTCTCCCAGAGGAAAGTGTGGGCTTCACTTGGTGCCCACGTGTCCTGCAGGAGGCCCACTTGGGCTGCATAACCTCACAAATCGGGAGCCATTCTGGTTAACATCATCCTTTGTCTCTACTCCTAGAAGCCAGTAGCACTTCCCAGGCGTGATAGTGCAAATGGATCTGGACACTGCCAAATGTTCCCAGGGGCAAGATCACTCCCATTGAGAACACTGTGCTAAGTATCAAAGAAACTCAGAGCTGGGCAATAGTAAAGCATTAAAATGTCATATTCAGGACTAGTGTACTAGAGGGAAAGAGATTCCCAGTATAGAACTGGGTTTGATTCCAAGTATAGCTGGTACAAGCAGGAAATTACAGCTGAGGAGCAGGGTGTGGTTTATGGATAGGAAATTGCCAACAAGAAACATCAGAAGGAAGGGGATTCTAGCTAAGCTGAAAATGAGCCAGGGTGGGCAGAGAGCCGCTCCTGACGGAGGAGAAGGAGGAGTCTGAGCCAATATCCAGGGTATCAAGTGTCAAGGGTTGGGGATTCTGGCTAAACAAATTTAGCAGGGTTCTTGCTCAAATTGTACAGTGCAGAGATGAATATGGAAGCTTACTGGAAAGTTCAGGGAGCTGAGCAGTTTGGTCCAGGAGGGAGCATTTTTCAGTAGCCCAAAGTCAGGAAGCCCAGCCTGTGTGGCATGAGGCTGGTTTTGAAAGGAGCAGGGGAGTCCCCTACTTCTTAAAAGCCCATTTCTTTAGGGTGTATCTGGTGTGTAGGAGGCACTGACTTGCGTTGCTCCCTGACGGCTTGTCTTCACAATCCCTTGGCCAGCTTAACCTAAGTGTGGCGGAGACAAAGGTGCTGCAAAACCATGGCCTAGGACTGGAATTGGTCAGAGAACCTCCACCCATCACACTATCTGGGAACAGTCACTGCCATGGACAGGTGTGGGGCACAGCCGGGCCAGGGAGCAGGCCCTCAGAGAGGTCAGAGTGGGCACAGTGAGGCTGCGTTCCAGGTCAGTGTCTGCCAGATCTGCAGGACAGGGAAGGAGCAGGCTTCATCTACGGGTACAGCGGACACTTGGCCAGACTCTGCTTCTGAGGCCAGGCTGGGTCAGGGAAGTGAAGAGGCAAGACTTGAGAGTAAAGGTGTCTGGGTTTGGCCAATCGTTTTCTTCTAGCAGTGCACACCTGAGCTTTTTAGGAGGTTTCCAGATGTTTCTATCTTAAGGCATAAAGCCATGAAGAAATCTGCCAAGAGGCCTGTGACAGTGATGCAAACACAAAGTCCGTGTCTGAGGAGGGCGAGCCACTCCCTTCCTTCCAGGAGACGAAGGCCCACCACCCCATGGGAACCCCAAAGGAAGCTGGGTACTGAGCCACTCGACCTGGCAAAGCCACCTACAAAGATCCCTAACTCCACACACTCTGGGGATCTGGTCCTGGGCTTTGGCTGGAGCCACCCCTCAAGTGGGGAACGGAGATTTCTCCAGGACCCCAGGGTTTCCTGTTGTCCAGTCTATGTGGCAAGACAGATCCCAGCCTCCCTCTTTGTCACTAACTTTACCTTTTGAGTTTGATTTCAGTGTGGTGCTTTCTGTACCAGGTTGCCATCTTTCACACATTTTGCCCAGTGGTGCAGGGAACCAATGAGTACTCAGCGAAAAGACCCTCCTTCCCTTCACCCCCTTGATGACCCCATCTATGCCATAATATGTGAACCTCAGCCACTGTCCCGTGGGGCACAAGTAACACAGAGACCTGAGGTGAGGGTCCTTCCTAGAGGTACCCTGGCTGGCAGCCCCTGGATGCTGCCCACTTGTGGGCAGTTCCTTAAAATGGTGCCCATTACTTATCCAGGAGGGCTTCAGTCACACCAGCCAGCCCCAAATGCAGCAGAGTGATTTGCACCCCAAGGACAAAATTCTTCACCCTTGCCCTGACAACTGCAGCTGGCTTTATTAAAGAGTTTTCAGATTCTTTGTTTCTTTGGGTCTCTCTGAGTGTGTTCAACTCTTTGCCTCTTGTGCCCTTTAAAAGGATGGAAGGCTGTGAGAGTCCCTGCCTGGAGGAGGAGGCTGAGCCAGAGGACAAAGGCACGCGGACACCACCCCCCAAGATTCTCCTGCCCCTGGAGGAGCGCGCGACCCATTTCCGAGACATGCTCCTGGAGAGAGGGGTAAGAAATCCAGGCAGCCCAAAGGGCCATCAACAGAGAGGGGCTGCTCAGGAGCCATAGCAGGCAGACACGCATGTTTTGCTGGGTCCACATTCAGGCTGAATGACGTTCAGGGACTAAGTGATGTGAAGCCAGGAAGGCAAACCAGCATGGAAGGGACCCCTGCTTCTTATCTCAAGGGAGAAAAGGAAGGTTTGTAAGGTGTGCGGGCAGCATTCTTGAGCAGCTTTTTCTGTCTCTGAGTGAGAGGTTCTGGGGGACAGGCAGAGTAGTCCCTGTGAAAGAACAGGTCACCCAGATGGCAAAGGAAGCACCTGCCTGTGTATGGGAAATTCTTGCTGTAGCCAGGTCAGGCTGCAGTACACAAACCTCAGCAAGTTCTCCAGAAATATCTTATCCACTGGGGCAGTGATAGCGAACTTTTTAGAGCTTTCGGTGATACAAACAGCCCACTGTGTCACACATGTATCATAGGTTTGCCACTACTGCACTAGAGACTACCACATCCGTGGATTCGTGTGACTATCTTTAAGTAAAATTAGGGTATCTTCATTGTAGATGATTTGTGGATCTCATTTTGAGTAGATGGGCTTATATTTGAATCTCCTGCCAATGACTTCTTTTTCTTGCTTTGGCTTTTGGGTATAAAATGATCCAGATATAATATTGTAGCCCAGTTGGATTTCTTCACAAAATGAAGCTGAACACAGAAGGTAGTAATGGAACATACATGTGATGATAATTATAATGAACACTCTAATAGTTTTGTAATTCAACAGCAAATTCCCTCTGCAGTCTGCAAGGACTCTCAGGCTGTTTCCCAGCCCCTCCCACAGCAGGAGCTGCTCAGGGCTGGGCATGGGGCAGTGGGAAGAGAGCCAGGGCAGAGCTACTGTGGATTCAAACTCCCCCAGGGCCAGGGCTAGTGCCAGCCTTGGGGAAAGGATGAACTGAGGAAGCTCAAGCTCTTCAGCATTCTAGGAGGAAGGGACTTATCCCACCCTCCCACCTGCAAGACCACTCTTTATTTGCACCATGAATCTGTATATGTACAACTTTTTATGTAGCCACCTGCTCAAAATATAGCCTTTGGTGTCAGGAACTAGAAGAAACTAGAAGACAGACTTCATCATGCCAAAGGTGACAGGATATTAGTGAGCTCCAATAGATTATGTCAAGTCTGAAAAAGGAGCTGGGCAGCCACTCTGTCACAGAAATCTGCACTAGGGTCCCTGCTCTAGGACACCCTCCAGGCTGCAATATGACATCCCTGGTGTCTCCTGTCTCTGCTATGTTGCCAGTTCCGTTGCAGGTAGAGGCCCTAGAGTGCAGGGCATCTCAGGGGCAGTGGTGTACAGGATATGGATTTTCCCAGTGTTTCCTGGGTGTCCAGTAGAGGCTGCTCTGGGTGGGGCTGACATTTTTCTCATGCATCCTTGGCCTGGGTCCAGCAGTGGCTTCAGAGGGCCCTAGAGCGTGTGAGGATGGGTCTTGTTCCAGAAGGCCTGATGGTCTAGATGGGTGGCTGTTTGCTTCCTCTGTGCTGCACTCCCGTGCACTGCTGCAGAACAGGGTTGGCTGTTCATCATGGGAATAGGGTACAACACCCTCGCTCAGAGCATTGGGTCCCATTCTCTGCTCGTGGACTGAATGCCCCACTCTCAATGGCTTAGGCTGGGTTTCAGAGACTTTCTGCCCTTTGTACCATTTCTATTTGTATTACAAAGACATTGCAGAAATATATATGAGTTTCTAAATTCTGAATTTCTGAATTGACCTGAGATGTCTGGTCCAAACGAATTATTTGAAGGAGATGTAGTCTATCTTCTGTGAGAGATGATGGCATTAGGAACCGTTCATTTATTCCTATTATCTAACTTATCCATCTCTTTGTTTTGGAAGCCAGAGAGCCCCATTTACCAACACAGTTTTATACTAACCTACAATGGGGTGAGCACTGCCTTCCAGGCAGAGGCTGGCAGGCTATGTTTATATGGGCTCTTGGATTTATCCAAATGGTCTTGCTTGAGAGATTTTACTGTGACATTTGTAGGGCATTCTCGACTCGCTGGGTGTGGGTGATTCATTTCAGTCTTTGAGATTCTTATATGAAAATCATCAAGAATAACAGGAGGCTGTGAAACAGCAGCCACAGAGCTGTGTTAACCGTGAGAGAGCCAGAGGCAGCCTGCACCTGTCTGATGGGGCTTTCAGGAGCCCATACACAGCTCATGAACAGAAATGATAGATCCAAATTTACTGCCCATGTCATAAAGTGATGCCACCATTTATGACTTTTGGACTTTATAAAATATGCCAGCAGATTTCATCAGTTGGTCATGTTCATAAGAATTTGATAGCTGAACTCATAAGAGTTCTAATTGCTTAAAGAATGAGGCATTGAAAGGTCACTCTTTCATGGACTGAGTGATTAATAAGATTTTGTGCTGTATTTTTTCAGTACTTCAGTTCAGAAATTCATCTACTTAGGGGATGATGAAGCCATGTCCCAGGGATTTCTAACACCTTACAAAGGGCAGAATTTGAGCTATTCCGTGGGGATTATAGTTTGAGATGGGGGCTACAATTATGCACTTTTATAGTAGGTAAATTATGGCTCAAGAGACATTTCTGTGTTGCGTTTTTCCCATTTCGTAGTAGTGCAATTCACAATAGATCTTCTTTTAAAACTTTAGTCTGTAAAGGAGCAAGTTTAATCTACTGCAAGTTATTAATTTGATCCTGCCTATTTAGATAAGTCCATCAGAGACATTTTACTGGGATACTTTCCTTTGCAAAGTATCTTTTGAAACTAGATAGTGCTCACCCATGAGCCAGAAGAAAGAAAGAAAAACAACAACAACAACAACAAAAAACAACTCCTTTCCAGAACAGTAAACCTGTACTCTAGGACAGAGGGAGGACTGCCCCGCATTGTCTCAGCGTCCTTGTGTGAGTGACCTTTGTTGAGCTTCCAAGAAGTGGGAGTCGGCCTGGAGGAATTGGCTGACACCTTGGCCAGATCCACAACAGCCCCTAGGGTTTGGGCTGGCATCAATATCGTGATAAGGAAGGAATGCACAAATCCTGGCCCACATCGACCTGGCTGCAGTGGTCTCTACCTGTGCCAAGATGGCTTCCATCACCAGGTTGCCGGTGGGAAGCTTTTTCATAAAAGACCGAGACTCCTTTTCCTCATGGGTCCTCAGTTCACCAGGCAGAGTGCACCTTGTGTAAGCAGCAGAAAGGACAGCCTTGCTCCCAGGCACCAGTGCCCCTCTCTTCCAGATTTAGGCAAGTACTGAAGCAGGGCTCCTCGGCTTCACAGGTGAGGTGCTGATGCATAGGAGACCTGGGTTCTGGGTGCCTAAAATGAGATGATGTCACAACGTAGCCTGTGCTTATCACCAAAGATTTGTAAAACGTAAAGATACACAATTATTATTTGTTAATAAATTAGTCAATTAAAATAATATTAAGAAAAAAAATCACCTCAAATCCTACCCTAAGAGGTAATTGTTATCACAGTGGGGTATGTTTCTTTCCAGTCTTCTTTCTTCTAAAATTAGATTTTTAGAGGCTAGGAGTGTAGTTCAGTGGTACAGTGCTTGCCTTACTGTAGTTCTCAGTCCCTGCACCACACAATAAAGTAAAATAAAATCAGGATATTTAAAAATCAAGAACAATTTTAATCTTAAGTTAGAAGCGGTATCAAATTGCAATTGAACACTATTGAACCAATTGTTATTTAGCAGTCAATTTCATAAGGTGCGATCTATTTATAAATTTCCATGCTACTTTCTGAAGTAGTTTTATAAGTAGCATGAATTCTTGGAAAATACTTTTGATGAGGATATAATATTCCATTCACTGTTACTTCAAAAATGTTGCATTTTAATTCATTCAGTATATTTCCCAAATTTGCTATTTTTTTAATTTAAAAGTTAAAATTTTTGAAATTATTTTTTACTTATTTTTGCAATACTGGGGTTTGCACGTTCAATATTGAGCCACGTCCTGAGCCTTTTTTTCTTATTTGAGACAAGGTCTCCCTAAATCACTAAGTTGCACAGACTAGACTTGAACTTGTTACTCTGCTACCTCAGCCTCCCAGAATGTGCCACCGTGCCTGTCTCCAACTCTGCTATTTTAAATAATAATCTGATGATGATGTAGATATGTAAACTTATGTGTGTGTTGGATTTGTTTTCTACGAAATGAAAATATTTGACTTCCTCGCCAAATCGTTCTTTAAAAAAAAAAAAATGCTTAAATTGTTTATTCTCCCACCAACAGTGTTTGAGAATCCCTGAGAATTTGTTCTGCCAGCACACTGTACCAGCATTGAATAGTAAAATGCTTAAGTATTTACTACTTATTATTTAAAAAATTGCCCTGTAGTTGTCCTTTGACTTGTGTTTCCTCTGGGCCTCTCTGCTTCTATCCTTCTGGATCAACTGCCCTGGGCTTTGGCCGTTTAACCCTCCATGTGGTTATGGTCACCTCCCTAGGAGCACTTAAATCAAGTTTTAATCATGGAGCTTCTTGGGAATTGTGGCCTGATTACTTAAAATTTATTAAACTTATTGTTAAAACTTCTAGGTGGGGTTATATCTGTCCTAATGTGAAAATAATCCTCAAAGGCAAATGAGGTCAGCTGAGTATATTGTGGAATAACAGTATAAAATTGGATGTATTTATTTTTAAAAATGCTGAAATTGCCAATTGCTGAGTTCCTGGAGTGAGGGCAGGTGTGGTGAGTTCCCCTGCGAGGACAATGCTGGCATGCTGTGGCAGCCTGTTGGACCCTCCCAGAGTCCCCTAAGCTCATCTCTGCTTTCATCTGCAGTTCACCTGGGCTTACCTAGGCTCCCAGAACTTTCTAAACACTGAACTGTCTTACCTCTAATCCCTAAGGGCAGCCCTCACCCAAGAAGGGATTGAAGTCGATAGTAGGACCTCACTTCCCCCTTGGTAACAAGACAAATATCTGGCAGGTTTGGGCGTGTACTGCTTGAGTCTGCCAAGAAGCCCAGAGGCCCACTGTGGTCATCTGATTATGTGCTGTCGCTGGCTCTTGTCCTTCTATGTGACAATTTTTAGTATTATCTGGAATTGCTTCCCAGAGGTACCACCTGTGACCAAGCCATTATTGCAGAAGATCTGAGACAGTAATGATGGCCCCGCCTTACAGGATAAAGCAGGTGCTTGGCCTCCCTCACCAAACCCGGTCCCTTTGTCCTAGGCTGTGGCCACCTGTAATCATCAGGGACTCCATAGAGAGAAGGTAGCATCACGCTGTAGGAAACTGGGTAAAGGGGGGATTGTCATCCAAAGGAGGAAGATTCTCTTTCCCATCTAAGCTGCAGAAGGAACTGAGGGGCAGAGATAATAGGGTGCAGGAATGGATGTTGGAAAGGGGTAGAGCATGGCCAGCCAGTCCCTCACATGAAACTGGCATCTTTAGGACCGGTAGGAGTCACAGTGAGGGCCTGGACGGTGGGAAGGAGAAAGTCCTGGAAAGAGAATCAAGTAGGGTGGGATGGGGTCTCTGGGCTGAGAGGGGCCCAGTAAGCCTGAAGGGAGCCAGTGGTGCTTGGGTGAAGTGGGAGCTGGAGATGGTGGGAGAGGTTGGGATGCAGACCTAGACAACCTTATTTGACAAGGGTTGTCCTGGGCCCGGGAAGCAGAGGTTGGTGCACTCAAGCCTCAGGAAGATTCGTGAACCTTTTTCAGTGTGCCCCAGTGTCACCTCCAGCTGTCCTCAGTGGTCTCAGTTCTACCTTAGAGCCAACTTCACCCACCACATACAGTGGAATAATTTGCATGAGGACTTTTGTTAGTACCCTGCGACTAGGGTACCAAAAGTGACAAGAGTGAAGGAGATGTCAGGAAGGGAAGAGGCCACAGCCATTGTCCAGTGGGCCCAGTATGTACTGGGAGAGGCTGAGAGAAACAGCATCTTAGTGACCAGGGGCTTTCTCTCCATGGCTGCCAGGACAGGACAATCCACATATATCTTGAGAAGTCTCACCTGTCTTTTCTTTTTTCTTGTATTTTTAACACAACATAAAATAATATAACTTAATGCAATGTCATGTTGGAGCCCTATTCATTTGTTTAATAGGTTCTAGGAAGGCAGCAAGGTCACTAATTGTCTCCTGGCCCACCTCTGGCCGTGGGGCACAGGCTGAAGGAAGAAGCATGTCTTGGAAGGGAACTCATAAAACCTCAAAGGTCCCCTGCACTAGCAAGAGATGAGCATCTGTGAGACAGGTCGTGCCTTCTGTAGGATAGGAGGAAATATTGCTTCTAATTTGATTAGCAGTGGATGTTCTGGATTATCACCATTTTAATATACTGAGGAAGTAGTCGAGTAAACAAATTTTGCTTGGTAATCAAATTTGATGAGAAACCTTAGCTACTGAAACAGCTGGGTTTGTGTGTGAGGTGGTCCCAGCTCCTGAGGACCCAACCCAACAGCAGCTCCTCTGCCTCAATCGAATGCCCTGAGGGAGTGCAGACGTGACTGTGAGGATGGCAGAGGGAGCCAGTACAGACAGACGGGTGGCGTACATACTCCCGTGGGTGTGCAGGAGTGAAGATGCCCTCAGACATTGGTGATAGGCAGGAGGCAGAAGCCCCCATGTGATGGTGAGAGGGCCTAGGCTGCCTGCCTTGTCAGCAGCCTCCCCAGGGCTGGCAGTTCATGCTCCTGAACAGGACTTGGCCACAACCATCCCATCCTCTGATCCTTAGGATCCCTGGCCTTTTCAGTTATCCAAGGGTTGGAAAATACAAAAGAGCCTTCTTATTTGAAAGGATTAAAAGGACATTTCTGCTTGCTGTGGTGGACTGGCTCACAACAGTGACACCTGATACTCCCACCTGTCAAGGTCTGTCAAAGTAGTGATAACCCAAGATGACTGGCTGGTGTTAGCCACCAACAGCACTTACATCGTAGCACTTTCCAACCATCTCTGAACTCTCCTGGATCCCTTCACTTAAATGGAATCTATTTGTCTCAAAACTGAATCATCCCCAAGAGCAACACAGAATCCTTTTATCTCTGTTTCTTGAGGATGAAATGGGACTGAAGTTGGAGCAGTTTTCTCTGGTTGGTTTTGTTTTTTTCAAATGATCACCACTCCAGGCGATATTTCTTCTTCATGTACAAGACCTTTGTTATCTTCTGGTGGGTCTGACTGGAGTACATCGCCTCTCTCCACAGAGGCATCCACCAGGCTTAGGATATGCCTTGGAGAAGGAATCTTTCCTTCTGCAGAGTCCCTCAGCCTAGTGTGGGTGCTCAAGGGGATGGGTGGCCCATGTGGGCAGCAGTTCCTAGCACAGCTGACCAGGGAACAGCCATACTCAAGCTAGGAGGGGACCTGGGGCTTGAGCAGGGGGACCTCAGGCATCCAGCTTAAAGAGTGACTCAGTGAGGACTCATAGGACAGCTTTGGAGAAGGTGGGGGCTATGGATGGAGAGATGATGCTGGGGAAGGGAAGCTGTTGGGAGCCACTTGTGTTCGGCCATGTACCTGATAACTATTGCAACCATCAAGTCATCACCTTTCTACTCAATCTAAAAATCATTCCAGTTTTCCAGAAAAGGTTACTTTCCTAGACAGAACATTGGAAATGACTTTAAAAGGAAAGACTTAGTAAATCATAGTGGTACAGATAGTTTATCTTGCTTTCTGCATGGGTTATTAATTCATTTTGGGACATAATATATACACTAAAATTATTATTTTAAACGTTTATTTTATTATACCTCCAAAAATTCCACAAACTGGTGGTGCTAGTTATGTAATGTCAATTCCCAGCCATTTTCTGCCCTTCCTTCTGAGGAAACATGCCCATTTGACTTATTAAGCTGAGCCCAGCATGGCCACAGCTTCTCTCCCCTGCCAGCTCCACACACTATGTTGGCAAGAGTCCTCGTCTGAGGAAAAGGGGACAGTCCACTGAAGCGCTTTCCCAGACAGCCCAACCCCCAATTCCCTGCTATACAACATGTGAAAATTCTGCCTCACCTGAAAAAATTCCCTGGATGGAGCTACGTCGTCCCACTCGAAAAAAAGAGCTTGTGGAGATTGGACAAAGGGCTTTGGTTTTGTTTAATTGAAGATAGTAATTGCCGGTTAAGAAAGTTTGTCTGTTATGATGTACCAAATAAAATGTTTATTGATATCAGGGATATATTAAGAATATGAATGGGATCTTGTTTTTGTAAATTTTCAATTAGCTTTTTGTCCCCTCAGGAATTCACCCACTGCCTGGATTCCAGAAAGATCTTTCTAAAATGCACCTGGCCTTTCTATTCCCATTGCTCTCAAAATAATATCAACACTCCTAATCATGCTGCTCTGTCCCTCCTGCTTCTTCCCAACTCCTCCATGGGCTCCCACACCCCAGGCATGTTCAACCCTTCACAATTTCTGCCTTCCCATACATAGTCCATGTACCTCAGCCTTTGTCTCCATGGACATCCAGTTCTAGAACATCTTCCTAGGCCCCTTCTTGAGCCATGGTGTGTAACCGTGTTCCAGAGTCTCCACTCTTAGACATCTCCTGAGGCTGCTGGGGATACCCCTGCTCTGTGTTCCCTCAGGTCTAAATGTGCTTGCTGTGGCATTAAAGCCCTTTGGGGAGTCCATTAGCTTGCTCATCTGCCTTATCCTATACCGGAGGCTTCCTGATGTCAAGAGGCATGTTTGATTTTCTCTGAATCCTCAGCATGGGACCAAGGCATAGTCAATTTTAAGCCAATGTTTTAAAACAAATTTTTAAATGACTTAAATATCCCCCTTTACCAGCTGAGAGTCTGAAAGCAACAGCATCTCAGTAGCAACAAACCAGTGCCCAGACATTGATTTCTGTTTCTGTTCTCTAATAAAAGGAACCCGGGCTTCCTAGAAGATTTGCTGATTTGGAGGCTGAGGCAGGAAACACATCAGGAGAGCCTGGAGCACTGGGTAGAGCTAGTAAGTGAAGGAGTGCTCACAAGGCAGTTTAGTGTGCATTTGCCAGGCATGCTGGAGCAAACCAAAGAGCGCCCAGTGGCCAAAGCTGGGATAGTTTAGCAGCAAAATAACCTAAGTGGTATTGGATTGTGACCCAAAGTATGAGCTACAACTCCATGAGTTCGTGTAAATGTAAAGAAATGATCTAATGAATCTTATTCATGTGGAAGATGGACAAATATCCCATCGCAAGAATTCCAAGTCACACGTGTAGCCACTGGCATCACCACTTACCTGTGGGGTGCACATGACAACCTCCTTCCAGAATGCACTATATGAAAGGGGAAGAGAGAGACACCTGGCACTCCCAGTCAGTCAGGAGATCAGGTCCATTAATCATGGTATGGACCCTAGATATGAGGTGCTGAAAATGCCACCTTAGTTCAGCAGTCTTTCTCCCCAAGCCTATAACTCCAGTCTAATCCCGAGTAAAAGCTCAGACAACTCTCAACTGATGGACATTCTACAATAAACCTGACCAGTGCTCCTCCAGATGGTCAAGGTCACCAAAAACAGGGCGAGCATGAGAAACCATCGCAGTATGGAGGCATCTAAGCGGGTGTAGTACTTAATAGCATGTGAGATCCTGGGACAGAAGAAGAGAACTGAGTAAAATTAAAGAAATGTAGATGATGTGTGGAGTTGTGTTAATAATGTCAGATCAATATTAGTGGTGGCAAATCTGGCCCACTATTATAAAGAAATACCAATATGAGAAACTGGATATGGGGGATATGGGAGTTTCCTGCAATCTACTAGCAAAATTTTTTGAAATCTAAAACTATTGTAAAATAAAACACTTCACTTTTTAAAATAACCTGGCAAAAAAAGTTGCACATTGGCTTAAGAATCAATTAAAGTTGTGCTCAACCCAGCCTCTTTCTCATGATATTGGCCTCTGTTATGAGCTGTGGGCTTCTGAGAATTCTGAAAAATGTCCTCTCCTCTTTTGAGATGTGCAGCTGTGGAGTTCCTCCCAGAGAGATGGTTGAGCCTTGAGATTGGGCGCATAGCCCTGGAAGACACCCAAGGAAGAAACAGTGTCATGAGTCTAGAAATTAAATTTTCTAATGTTCTCAGTATTGATTCTTGTGGAGAGTTTGACACATCTCACACTTTCATACAACACTGCATCGCAGAATCCATTGTACCTTAATGCTGTTTTTTTACCATTGATCATTTCAGCGTGACTCCGGGCTCAGCATCCGATGCTAAAAGCAACTCTATTGAATATCTTTCTTCAGGTGTCAGCATTTTCTACTTGGGAGAAAGAATTGCACAAAATTGTGTTTGATCCACGCTATCTCCTGCTAAACTCTGAGGAACGAAAACAGGTAACATCACTATACGGCAAGATGGCAACCATAGAGACACAGAATTAAAATGGCTGCTTCAGCCTGAGAGCAGGGGGCCTTGCCGTTACTGACAGACAGGTGCCAGCTGTTTTAATTTTGCTGGTGCGGGGAGCTTACGGAGTGAGGGCCCTAGCTTGTGAGCTCGTGAATGACACATTAGAAGTACAGAGGAGGGTTATGCTGGGAATCGTTCTCTGACCATCTGATCATGAGTCATAAAAAGCACTTACATTGAAAGACAAAAATGCAAGTTTGGGCAACATTAATCATATTTCATTTTTCAAATGACTGCAATTAATTTGTTCAAAATACCAAATAATTAAGATTTTACAGGATAACGGTGAAATAGGAGAGGTCCAGAGAACAATTCTAACATAAGGATGAAAGGCCTTGAAAGCAGGTCCCAGGAAAGCGAGGGCTGGCTTGGGGGTGAATGTATTGGAGAAGAGAAGGAAGCCAGCCACACGGTACTGCGGCATCCAGAGAGCATCTGGTTAAATGCCTGCAGCCTCATGGATGGGAAAATGTGGCAGTTCTTTGAGGACTGGTACTGGAGCTGAACTGAAGAAGGAAACGGTATTCGGGGCCCTTTCAAAAAGCACAGTCGTCTTTATAAATAACTTGGGTGAGCAAGCATCAAACATAGAATCTGTACAGGACTTACTATCACAGTGTTTTCCTGGGGGAAACTAAGGCTCCTCTTGTGAACATTACAACTGTTCCTCTTCTGGGGGTCTCCAAAGAAGACAGAGTGAGCCTAAATGGAGATTAGGGTCCAGGGAGTGCTAATCAAGTCTGTTTCCATGGTAAACATGCAGCGTTTCATTTTATTACACCAGAGCATACAGTAACAAGATAATGGCCAATACCCTCACTTTTAAAAAGTCATCCCCCATTTTGGGTAAAACTGACATAATTTGTTAGAGGAAAAAAAAATGTGCTACATTAAATTTTAGTGGCATAAAAAAAACAGAGAAAAAGAGAGAAGATAGAAAAATCTGATTACATGGATAAGTGGTTCCAGGCAGAGAGAGATGCAGATATTTCGTTTCAGCTCTGGACTTACAGCCAGCCAGCCTTTCTATCTGGATTTAAAATTAATAGAGCAAAACTCTCGTTAATGATGGAGCTACATGCTTTTTCTTGGATAATAACCCAGCATTCACCTTTTTTTATTAGTTTAAATTGTAAGACAACTAGCGAATATACCTCCCTATTTGCCCTGAGGGTAAAATAAGCCAATCATACTCTTAAATATATATGTGTTCTAAATTTAAATCAAATTCGTGAATATTTCATTCTGCTGCTGAGTCCTCAGTAGCTAAGTAGCATTTTGTATTTATAAAACTGCAAAGATTTCCCATTAAAGAAATACGTTCTGGAGCAATAAGACCGAGTTGAAAGTGAGCCAGGGAAGGGACGTCCATCTGTCCTGTCCTGCCTCCACTTTCCCACCTTCATCCCGGCAGGAAAGCTGGGGACAGCTTCATCAACCCCACTGAGGTCCCACTCCAGGATCTCCATGACTTGGTACAGACTTGCTAACTGGACTTGTACCATCACTGACGGATTTTTTTTTTAATCTATATTTTTACTTGTTTGCACAAACTTTAAATGATCATGAGTTTATTTTTTTAATGTCCTTTTTTTTTTTTTTCTTTGCTTTTGTGCTGGGGATCGAACTCAGGGCCTTGTGCTTGCAAGGCAAGTACTGTAACCACCGAGCTAAATACTCAGCCCCTTTTTAAATGTTCTTAAGGCTCAGTTAGCATTAGGAAAGAAACAACTTTGTGCCCGCCCCATACTTTATAGTTTGTAAATGACAATTTTTCCAATGTTAGAACAAGGAGTGATATTCCAACAAAAGAATGAGCATTCCGTAGACCACAGCAAAGAGAGATTTCATCTTTTAACGTGGCTCCCAGCTTCCGAGAGAGAACATCCTGGAGTCTTGAGTAGATTTGTTTACCAGAAAATATTCACATGTTTTACCTTGAGGAGCAATTTTCCTGATTGGGTCAGCATCTGAAACATGCTCTGGTCAAATGAGGGCATGTACGTTGCCCAGAGTCAGGTCTTATCGGTTGTGTTTCACACGGATGATCAAGGTGACTTCGACACCACCATGAGAACTCCCTCATGCCTCAGGCAAGTAAAGTAGAAGTTAGCATGTGGGAATCAAAATTTCTGAATTTACTTTCTATTTACAAGTTAAAATTACTTTTGGAACCTCAAAAGCCTATTACTTACATCACCATAGGAAGTAACTAGAGCAAATTAAGTACCCTGATGTGGTTAGTAGCTGTATGGTGGTGACGTGATCCCTGCAGATGCTACTCAGAGTCTCAAATGAGAAATGTGGTGGCTTTCAGAAGTAGGCTTTTGCAACTGACCAGGGCTTCCCTGATGCCCCAGAGAAGGGTGCCAAGTCATTTCTAGGACTCCTAAAGTAGGGCTGGTGGGATGTTTGACCCAGTGATGGTACCTGTGTGTGGAGTAAGATACTGGTCCGAATGGGAATCCAGGCTTAATTATTTAGATGCCTCCGTATCACTGACAGTGTTGCAACCGAAGGGCTATGCCTATCTCCTCATAACTGGGAAAAAATTTACCTCAGATTCTTGCTAGTTTTTCATGCTGTGTTTGGAGTACAAAAGTTTCATTTCTGGTAGGTTGTTGATAATACTTTTACATATGTGTTTTAAGATATTTGAACAGTTTGTCAAGACAAGAATAAAAGAAGAATACAAAGAAAAGAAAAGTAAATTGCTGCTAGCCAAAGAAGAATTCAGAAAACTTCTAGAAGAATCTAAAGTGTCACCCAGGTAAGGAGAGGGAAATACAGCAGATTTTTTTCTGGGGTTGGAAACATACCAGTTATTGCCAGAGGACTTTCAGAGTCTATTTTGTTAAATCATGTAACCTAACATTCCATAGACACCGAAAGTGTTATTTCAAAGGCCTGTGGAGACAGAAGTCTGGCTTTTCTGTCAATTCATAGCTTCTCAGAACTTCTTATAGCCCAGCTCTGGTTGCTGTCTCAGCCACTGAACTCTGTATTAGTCAGCTTTTCTTCCCTGGGACCAAACACCTGACATATATAGTTTAAAGGAGAAAAAGTTTATTTTGGCTCACAGTTTCAGAGATTTCAACCTATGATCTGCTCCAAGGCAGAGACCTCCTGGCAGAAGGTTGTGGTGGAGAAAAGCTGCTCAACCCATGCAGTCAGGAAGCAGAGATTAGGAAGAGAGACAGAGTGAGAGGAAGAGGTGATGGGAAAAAGATAACCTTCAAAGACATGCTCCCAGTGACCTTACTTCCTCCCATTGATCCTGCCTTCTAACAGCCCATTCAACTATCAAATCATCAGTGGACTAATCCATTGATGAGCTCAGTGTCCTTAATACATGAGTCTTTGGGGGACATTTAATATTTGACTATAACATATTCCTCCCTACATGCTTTCAAAATGTCAGTGTCCCTGACTCCATGACCTCAATAACCAATCATTCATTGGATGAGGCCGGCTTGTGATCTAGTGTCCAAGAAGTAAAAATACAAAACCACCAGCTTCCACCACCCCCAATACCCACACAAAACCCACTAATTCCCTTGGTTACGGGGGGCTTGGTAGCTGGCCAGAGTGAGTATAAACTGCAGACCTGCTAAGGCAAATGACTTGAGTTGACATGATTCCCCTAAAATAACAGATAGGCAGTATTTCCATGAAACTAAGAAAACAAATATGAAAGTAAATATTAGAAATTAGAAAAATATCCAAGCTTAATTCTTCTCTAAAATTAGCCTTACTGGGCTGATTTTTTAAAAATAGCAAATGGTCACTACTTTTAGTTGTACAGTAAGTCCCCAACTCACCAACATTCGAATTGCAAACTTTCACAGGTGCACCGTTTAAGACTCACTTTGTTAGTTTATGATCGAATCTGACTTACCCACAATTCTCCCAGCACAGAACTCGTTCGTAAGTCGGGAACTTACTGTAGTCTGTCAACGGTCTCTGATGCATCATGAAGTCCTCCAGCCTGATCTCTGTTGCCCTTCTCAGACCCTTCCTAAGTACCTTGCAGGGATGTTGGCTTTGTGAACAGTCCTGGGTGCTCCTAGAGGGCCCAGCCCTATGCAATTCTGGAGTTGCAGGAGCGAACTGTGGGATTCGCACCCGAGGCCCTGCAACAGATACTTCCTTCACTGGCAAGCTGGCTGATGCCCGTGTTTATCAGAGGAGAACTGAGGTGTGTTGTCAGTGACTCACATGACTTCCTAAGCTTGGGAACAGCTTCCCAGAGCCCGTAGGAAGCAAACACTGTCCCTTGACACGGCTAAGGAGCACAGAGCTCTATCTGTCCTTCAGAGACACTGTACAGAGATGTCTAGCATAGGACCTGTGTAGGAGCTACCCCTGCACAGCTCCCAACTGAAAAGACCTGAGTTTCTATGCAGACAGGCAGAGAAAGTAACAAGCCCTATTACTCTCACCACTTTACTTTTCACATGCAGTCCAGTGAAGGAAGCACAGGGAAGTGTGTGCTAGCTATGTGGCACTACAATTGTTAAATCATTAAAGGAATGAAGGAGAACACAAGGAAGAGAAGAAGGAAGAAGGGAGGGAAAGGAGGAGAAAGAAGGAGAAAAACAAAAGGAAAAGGCATTTCTTTCCAAGAAACCTATAAACAAGTGCCCCACAGACAATACAGGAAAATGGCAGCTGAGTAGGGAACGAATGGGGCTTATTGTTTACAGACAACAGTGAGGCTGAGTCTAATGATTCATCTTCTAACGGCCATGTTGTATAATGTTCAAGTACACAGAAGCTATTTAATTATAATAATATAAGATGATAATTAAATGTTGTAGAAAAATGTGAAATTCTCTATAAATGAAATGGAGCACATAGCAAGAATCCTGTGGACATAGAATGAACACATTGTCCATGTGCCCCAGGACACCTGCTCCAGACTGGCCCCTGCTCCTGGGTGGCAGGCCACAGCTTGCAAAGGTTCTGCTTGTCACTGCAAAGTCTTCTTTGCTCCTTGCAGGGTCGCAGCCTGTGAGCATGGCCCTGCCGGTCAGGGCTGACCTCCCCTAAATTTTCACGTACAGCACTCACAGCATGACAGTTATGTCTTCATCCCATCAGAATGCCTACCTGCTGGCCACGGCTTAATGGAGAACAAAGTGTTTCAGTTAGAGTACAGGGAAACGGAGGCACCTCTGTTCAGTGTGGGAGGGTCAAGTCAAATTGTACACTGAGGTTGAACAAGATCACGACCATGACTGAGCCCATGAAAAGACAATCACAGTTCTCTGGGCCTCTGGCAAGGGCAAGTTTCCCAAAGAAGGCACACCGACCCTGGTTGTCTAATGAGGAGTGGGCACCGGCTAAGGGAAGGAAAAAGAAGCGTGTGTCAAGCAACAGGAACAGCATATACAAATTCCAGTGAAAGACAGGCACAGAGTGGGAGCAGAGGATAGAGGAAAATGATCCCAGTGGCCACAGCAACAATGAGGGGCAGGAGTGGAAAGGGAAGTCAGGACTTATTTACAGCGATGGTTGCTCAGAAAATGTTTTATTTTCCAGGACCACGTTTAAAGAGTTTGCTGAGAAGTATGGCCGGGATCAGAGGTTTCGACTTGTTCAAAAAAGAAAGGACCAGGAGCATTTTTTCAACCAATTCATACTTATTCTTAAGAAGCGGGACAAGGAAAACAGACTAAGGCTACGGAAAATGAGATGAGTCTGCGAAAAGTGCAATAAGATATGTGGGGCGGCTGAGAGTGCAGCTAGGGAAGATCCTCGAAGCGTCGGGAGAGGCCTCTCAGGCAGAGCTGAGGCAGGCTGGGGTGCTGTGGGTCTTTTGTTCTCAGAGGATTACTGTTTCATATTGAAGCTCTCTCTTTTGTACAACGTTCAGAGTTTGATGCATTTCTAATTGCCATGATACGTCGATCCCTTAATTGTTTTAATTATGCAAATTACTTGTAATATACACAAATTATAAATCCACTGCAGGTTTGTAACTAAGCAGAACCAGGCATCATTATAATGATCTCAAAGCATTTTCATCACTCAAAAGGATTATCTAAAACTTCTCTGAAACCTTTGCCAGTTACTTCATTTCTGCAGGATTTCCATGGTGTTGAGGAACTCTTAACTCCAGTGTCCCTAGATCTCAGTCTCGTTTTTTGAGTAGTAGCAATAGGGTTTCATCATTCATCAGTGACAAGCAAATATTTGGCTCAAGGACCATGGATCACCTGCCGGTAGCTAAGGGTGACCTCATCCACCTGAGGGGGCGTCCAGGCCAGGAGAAGGAAGCCACACCGTCTATTAGAGGTCCTACATAGAGAATTATTTTGTACAAAATCATCATATTAATATTTGAGTTATTTTTATTGTATGCCCAGAGTTTGCATGAGATTTTTCTCATCATCTTTGTATAAAAATTTTAAATTTTTTTTAATTAATAAATATTTTAAACCAGTATGTTTTCGTGGCAGAGTCTTCCATCACACCTTAAGCAGAAAAAAATGTTTCAATTAGAGAGATCCGATTTCAAGATGCAGGGGGAAAAGAATGATCGTACAGAAATACTGTGTAAGAGTTACTCACTCAAAATCTTGCTGTCTGACTTACTAGCACTGGGTTGAACAATGTTTGATAAAACCTTAGCTAATTAATAGCATTCTTTAGAATATTGAACTTTCATTTATCTATTTCAGGATTTATGACGTCTCTGTTCAGAGATGATGTCTTTGTTCCGTAGCAGACAGTGACAGACTCCTCATCTGCCTTCGCCTTGATAGTCCTGATAAAAACACCTTTGCCCAGGTAATTGGGTGCCTTAGTCACTTTCCTGACACTGAGACAAAATACCTGACACTGATGGCTTAAAGGAGGAGAGATTTATTTTGGATCATGGTTTCCGTGCATGGTTAGCAGGCTCCAAGGCAGAATCAGGGTAGCAGAGGGGCATGGCAGAGGAAATGGTGCTCAACTCATGGCAGCCAGGAAGCAGAGAGTGAACAGAAAAGTCAGGGAGAAGCGTGTACCCTGTGGGGTCATGCCCCCAGTAACCAACCTCCAGACAGGCCCCACCTCCTAAGAGCACATCCAGCTGGTGAACTTACTGGTGGATGAATCTAGTTATTTATGGGGGTGAGTATGGCACCCCCGTGATCCAGTCATGTTCTACATCCCTGAGATTTGGGGGACATTTTAGACTTAAACCATAGTATCGTAAGAGATGGGATAGACCCTGATCTTTACATCTGGGTTGCTAATGCACGGCCTCTACCAGGGAACTGCTGTCGCTCCAGGGTGTTTCTCAGATTCAAGACATGGAGGGAGCTGCCCTCACATCTGGCCATGACACAGGTGCGGGGAGCCTCCAAGGCGATGCACAGGGGCCGGACTTCAGAGGAGCTGGTGCCAGTTCAGTCAGCCAGGGTGCAACTAGAAATGCAAAGCCACCCTGTTTACTATTGTGTAGTCATGGGACAAGGTCAGATAACAGCAGCTAACCTGGGATGACAGGCAAATGGAGCAGCCCTTTTCTGTGGGGCTCAGAGAGCACCACAGGGATGGGAAGGTCCCCTGACAGTGCTGAGATGGCACCGTGTTGTAAAAGGCATGTCCATGGCTCAGTGAGGGCAGAGGAAGCACTGTGGTGCTGTGCACATGGAACTTTCTGGAATCCACGTCTGAGGGGCTGGAAGAGTCACTAGTGTGTTATAGTGTCTCACTAGGTGCACTCGGCCCCAAACTAGCCAGATGGGCTACTGGGTGCTACTCACTGCTGAGCCCTGTGTGTAGGGGCTGGAGAGACAGCAGCAGCTTAGGGGTTGGGAGCTCCTTGGCCCCTGGGTCTGCAGGAAGACCATGCCCTCTCCTGCCACTGAGGAGCATCCATTTGAAGGGCTTTTGCTGGCACCGTACTGCCCTAGAAGTGGCTGATTACCTGAAAACACGGAACACCAGGTCGGTGTAATCTGAATTGCTGGTCTTCAATTGTCATCTCATCCGCCCAGTGATAATAAATTTACTCAGCATATGAATATTTCATGTAAAATGAACAGTGTGCACCAAATGGGCTGAGCAGTTTTGGAAGGCATCAATAAATCCACATCCCCTGATACCTGCGTCCTTGCACTGCTGTGTCTTTCTGCATCCATACCTCTGCGTATGGTTTGGCTTCTTGTCGCCTATAAGAGAAGAAAAAAAAGTGCAGACTGGGATTGACAGCTGAGTTTCCCATCACAGACACACTTGGGAGTGGCCTGAAGGCAGTGGTGAAGTTCTCGATGGCTGGAAACTAAGTCTATAGAAGATGACAGCTCAGCTATCATTCTTGCTGTGACAGGAGGCACTGGCATTTAGGCTGTGGTTAATAAGGCTGATCAGGGACTTGGAAAGCATGAGATAGGAGGATCACGGTGAAGAGGGGTAGGGGGAGCCTTGGTGTATTAGTCCATTTTACATTGCTATAACACAATATCTAAGACTGGATAATTTTTACAGTAAAGAGGTTTATTTAGCTCACGGTACTGGAGATCCAAGAGCATTATCTTCTGTCCAGCTCTGGTTGGGACCTCATAGTAGATGGCATCACAGTGGTGGGAGTATGTGGGCAAGGGAAAGATCATCTGTATGACAAGAAGCCAGAGTGAGGAGAGGGCTACCTTGCTCTTTTGTAAGACCCTTGTAGTGGGAACTACTTGGGACCCCAGGGTAACTACATTAATCCCTTCTGTGGGCAAATTCCCCAATGACCTAGTGGTAAGGTTTGAATCTGGAATGTCCCCCAAAGACTCATTTATTAAAGGTTTGTTGCTTAGCTCAGCCTATTAGAGGTAGTGGAAACTTTAGAAGGTGAGGCCTAGTGGGAGTAAGCTAGGTTGTTGGAGACATGCCCTTGAACAAGATATTGGGACCCTGGCACGTTCTTGTCTCCCACTTTTGCTTTCCACTTGCTATGAGATAAACAGATCTCCTCTCCCATGCACTCCCAGTATGGTGTGCTGCCTCACTGCAGGCCCAAAAGCAATGAGCAGAACTGACCAGGGACTGAAACCTTCAAAACTATTTCCCAAATCAAACCTTCCCTCTTTTTAAATTGTTCTGTCTCAGTGTTTTCTTGCAGTAACATAAAGCTGACTAACATACTACTGACTTCCTACTAGGTTTCACCTCTTGAAAGTTCCAACATCCTACATTGCCATACTGAGCACCAAGCTCTCAACACATGAATCCCTGCAGGAGATATGCTCAACCTACCTCTAAATTCCAGCTGTCAGAATGGGCATAGCATGTGGAGATGTTTATGTCCATGTACTTGAAGGGGCCACTTTGCAAAGTGCCTTCAAATGCTACATGCTTTCTATGCACAGTACTGTGACCAGCCAGTGTTTTTCCCTCACTCCCCTGAATTGTGCTCAGTGGCCAATACCAAAGTGATTGTGATGTCAGGGTTGCAGGGATGTGTGCCTAAAACTGCTTGTGAAGGCTGAGCATCTTTTCCAGATGGTTCTTGTGGAATTCTCTCTTCAGTGATGAGACAGTGATTTCTCTGCACGAAAACACCTCCCTCAGATACAGATTGTCTTTTTCTGCTTCTTCCATGGCCACACTCTGTACCTGTACATCTCCACTGATGGAAATAGAACAAGATCTCCATCGCCATGGCTTCCCACCCAATGTCTTCTTTGATCAGCAATTCATTTTTAGAGAAAGTAGTTGCAAATCTAAGGCCATGATCGTCCAATTCATTGGTGTCCCATGTGCCATATCACCTAGATGCAGTCAGCCAGACAGATTCTGGAAGGGCCTGTAGGAGGCCTGTGCAGTGAGTTCTGTGTCTATCAGACATAGAACATGCTTTAGATCAGCCACCTACATCTGGAAGTGTCCCTGTGGAATCATGATGCAAGGCTGAAGTCACCAAAAGTGGGAGGAAAATATCCCTTTTGTTCATTATTAACTCACTTACCCACTTACAAAATTTTAATGTCCATCCCTCTAACTCCCAGGAATGGTGCATTTGAAAAGCCTGCTGCTCCAGGGCAGAATCACCTGCTGTCTTGGTTCTGTTGAAGTCTGAGGTTGCTTCCTGGTTCCTTGTGCTCCTGCTGCCACTAAACTATGTGTAGAAAAGGTGGTTGCTGTGCTGACTGGGGTGAGTCATCTCAATCACAGGGACATTGTATCCCAACTGCTAGATACTGGGGATAAGGACAGCGTGTCTGGAACCTCTCGGATTTGTGGGGCATCTTTAGTACTGCTCTTAACACAGCACTGGCCAGCAGGAACTCACTGACTCCATAAATCAAGAGTGGTAGAAGAGTTAGAGAAAGACAGTCTGAATCACTGCGAGGTTGAAAAGCACCTCGGTATTTCGAGGTTGGGGTAAGAGAAGTCTGACACATTGCTAGAGCTTTGATTGCCTTTCAAAGTTGTATAACTGTCTCTAGAAGTAGGCCCTGAATGGCTAGATTTTTAGGGTTTTATATTAATGATGTCCCTCCCTTCCTTCCCCTATTAACCCACTTGGCCAGTAACTACTACTTGGAGTTTACTTTGGGTTTCTGGTGGCTGAGTTGACCTCGCCTCACAGTAACTCAGCCCCTGCCCAGACGTTGTCCCACACCGGCAATCCAAGTTTTGTCTCTTCTGATGATGGCAGGCATTCCAAGAGGGCGGGTTATGATCTCCAGTGAGATCTGTCCCTTAACTTCATCCCCAGCATTTTCTCTCCCACCAGTGTCCTTGGAGTCTCCACACACTGAGCTGTAGGGCCCCTTGATCCTGGCTTTCCTTTGGCCTGCCAATGGGAAAGGGCAGCAGGAAATAAAGGGGAAGGGAAAGTTTGGAGGTTTACTCTGCATGCCTCCCCACTTAGCCTGGTGGCCCCAGTTCGAGCTCTTTGGGCAGCTCTCCCAATACTGCATCCTTCCAGGACTTCCTTGTCACTGTTGTCTCTGCCCCTTGAGACCTGAACTGGAAGTGCTTCCAGCAGGGCCTGTCCATTTGGATACTTTGGCACCTCTAGTTTTCCTTCGGCTCTGCTCTGATTCCTTCATAATCACACCTCTGCTGAGCCCTCTTGATGACACCTGTTGAGTGGCCCCTCTAATCACCGTCCTCAGAGTTACAGTCATTGCACTCAACAGTCTTTATCACAACTATGCACAGCCACACTTGGAAGGACATTAGCAGGGGGATGTCCAGGTCATGTAGTTGTAGCATTTGTCCTGGATGCAACGCAACAGACATCCATCTCTCAGCATTTAGCAATGCCTGTGGCCCTGCAGAAAGCGACCAGGGGCCTTTGCTTCTCGTCCAAATATCTGAGAGCTTAAAGTTTTATTCATATAGTCACAATTATGACTTTAAGAATAGTATTTGAAGTTTTAGATAGATGATTGATAGGTAATCTCTAAATTATATCTCCTCTATATTATACCTACCTGTGGATCAGCTGACATGTTGAGACAGAAAGTGAGCTTGGGTATAACCTGGAGAAAAATAAATCCTGAATATCCTCATGTCTTATGGGCGATATTTCAATTATTTTCCTGCTTTCAGTTCTATAGGCGTGATTACTATTTTGAAGTCTTATGTACATATTTAAAGCATTGTAGAAAAATAATGGATTATGTGACAGTTTTCAAGTTACAAATTTCCTTAATTTTTGCATTAACTGTCACTACCATAGAATGGAGGAACCCTATAGTAACTGTTAAGCTGTTAAATAATAAATAGAAATAAATAATAAATTCTATTCCAGAGATAGTCTGCAACACAGAATTCATGTATTGGAAGGAGAGACAGGACAGTCTGTCATTGCCACTGCATCATACCTTCCCTTTATGCTGCAGCAGCCAGGGCCTCAGGATGAGGCCGTGGCCTGGGTCCTGCCTGTCGCCCACACCTCCCAGACCTTGTCACCCCTTCCCCTGACTCTGCTCCTCTCCCACAATCCCACTGGGTCCTCCACTGACTGGCTCTGTGTTCCCAATGCCCCTTCTTCATTTGGTTCACTGGTGATGCTGAATCTGTCCCTTCCTTAGCACACTGTGGCTTCTCACCCAGCTCTGCCATCTCTCCAAGATCTCAGCTCTTATTTCAGGCTGTGTGTCCCAAGAAATGGGACAGTCCTCAGAAGATGAGGGCCCTGGATCATCTTGGCCTTGAGCAACAGTTACCAGCATGGGAACTTGGGGGACTTCAGTGGGTATGGGTGAGGTAAATAAACCTGAGTACATTCACATCCCAGCTGTCTCCTCCTAGGCAATGATGACAAATTTCTTAACCTTGGTCTACCAAGTGTTTCCTTCCTTGATCAGTGTTCATTGTCTCTGCTGTTTATTTTCTTGTTGTTCACTGAATGAATTGCTCTGAACAATCTATAAGCAATAAGAAAAAGTTGTTCATTAGTATTTTCCCCAAATACACTTTTGCAATGCTTATATTTACTGCATTAAAGCATAACCCGGGTCAAAGATTCTTGATTATTCATAAAATCCTTCAGGACGATGAAGTGCACCTTTGCTGGAAACCAGCAGTGTGGAGGATGTTGGAAGACGACTTTTTCAGAGCCCCTGTGAGGTTTCCAGTGACTCTGGTTTCCTGTTTTGAGAAGCACTAGCTGACAGTCACTGAAGCAGATCCTAGCCCCACCCAGATCACAGGTTGGTGAGCAAAACAAGAGCTGTCATTAGTGCGAGCCTCTGTGTCTCAGGGTGACTTGGTGTGCAGTCACTGTGACTGGAACCCACTCCTGCTTCCAAATGACCACGACCCTTGATCTGCAGATAATCGAAATACTAATCTTGACATACAACTCAGCTCGTGCTCCTTCTAGAGCAGGCATACAGGCATCTAGCCAAGTGCCTTTGGTCCTTGGCTCATGCAGGCTCTCAACAACCCCTGAAGGTGAGTTCCCTTACTATTCTCACTTCACAGAGGACACTAAGGAGTAAAAACAAGCAGTTTGCCCCAAATCGCCCAGTGAGAGAGCCAGCACTTGCACTAAGTCTGTTTGGCTCCGGAGTCTGCAAACATCTACTTGCCATGGCGCAAGCCTTACCAGGCCGCTCACCACCTGTCTTGCTCCATTCCACATTCCTTCCTTTATTCCTGCCGTGTCCAGTGTGCAGCTCCTGAGCCAGGGCCCTGGAAGGAAACTTCACGAGCTGGGTCTTCTTGGTGCTCAGAGACCAGTGGAAGGATCGGTCCTGTGGCCAAGCAGCTGGTCCACCACACTAAAAGTGTTACTGAGGGACACAGAGGGCCCAGTCTTCCTGGACAGTGTCTTCTTACTACATCCTCACATGACCAAAAAGAGCTCACTGAAGTTTCTTTTATCAGGGCACTAATCCCATTCACAAGGTCCCCACCCTCAGGACATAATCCTGTGGTCCTGCCCCATCACCTTGGGGGTAGTGTCAACATGAATTTCGGGGAGATGCAGAAATTCAGACCACAGTAAGTGGCATAATGAGCTTGAGGTGAGTGTTGCAAACAGCGCAGTGACTGAGATGGTGTTACAGGGGCATGTGCTCTGTGAGACCAGCCAGAGAGGGCTCAGTGAGGTGGAGCATGGGGCTGAGACAGAAGGCACAGATGCCAAGACAAGGCTCAGGCCAACAGGGCCAAAACCGAGAAAACGGCCTGGAGGAGAAGGACTCTAAGAGCAGAAACACAGCTTCTGACAGGATGAGCCTCTGACCCTTTACCCGAGATCTTTCCTTCCCTGGAAGCATCCCATAGGAACACTCACATAGGACTACCCATGAGCAACTCCAGTGTGCCATCCTTTATGCTCACCAGTTTGAGCCAGGACCAAGAGCCTCAGACAGAATTGAAAACCAGATTTTCTGACCACTCCAGACCCAGTGCCCCAAACCATGGGAACCATGCTGAGTTTCTGGGTCTAGACATGCTCTTCTGGAGGTGAGGGTGCCGCTGTAGCTCTATGCCCATGGTCTTCTCTCAGCTCTGGGGAGGGCCTGGTGGTTTCTGATACCGAGTCCTGGAGCTAAGGGTCCTGAGCTGAGGAATCTGCTTGTCTGAGTTGCTGCCTCCCCATCTGTGCAGTGGGTATACCTGCCCTGTCTCCTGGGGTAATGGTGAATATTGAACAGAAGATGTTACTCCTTTTGTTTTCTTTAGCACCAGTCTTCCTTTTAAGGCACAAAGAGCAACCAGATGAAGACTTCGCCCAGTGCTCTACAGAGGTAAATCTCTGGGGCATCCCTGGTTGTCTGTACCAGGTAACCATTCAAGGCAGTTGAAATGAGGGGACTTGGCCCCAGCGGGATAGGTGGACTGGGGACTCTGATGTGCCTGCTTCTGGCTCTTGAAGAATGTGCCCATGTAAACTCACAACACTTAGAAGTGACGAAGTAGCTTCCTTTTTTCTTTCCTTTGTGTTTTTCTGGTGCTGGGGAATCAAACCCAGGACCTTATTCATGCTAGGCAAATGTTCTACCACTGAGCTACCTTCCAAGCCTTAATAGTTTCTTTTATAATGAAGAGGCTGGCTGTCCCAGAGGCCAAGAGGCTTGCCCTGACTGGGGCAGTTCTGCCTTCCTAGAGGCAGCCCCTCTTGGGAAAATAATGTCCAGAGAGCCTCTTTGGCAAGCACAGAAAGGGCAGGAAGAACACCTCCTGTAATTGTCCATTGGCCAGGGAGGGAAGCTAAGTTTAGGCCTATTCATCTCTATCACAGGGAGGGCTTTTCCCAAGAGCCCTCAGTTCCCAGGGGCTTTTAGCCAGTTCTCCTCCAGGGATAGTAGTTAGACTAGCTTGGCTGATATCTGCCCCATTTTCTCCCCCATTCTTCCAAATCTTACTCTTTCCTCTCTCCCTGGTCTCTGTTTCTTTAGAAGCCCGAACACCTATTACATCAAAGCCAAGTTGTATAGGTTGATATCTATTCTCAGCAATGACTTTGACCTCTCATTCCTGATCCACTACTTGTTTATCTTGTATTTAAATAAGGGGATCAGTTGCAGGGGGCATCTTCACATCTGGCCCCTGCTTGGTCTTCTATCCTACAGAACCAGCTCGCAGGAGATGAGAGGTCAGCACCCTCTTAAACCAAGAAAGTAAATGGGTGACTTTGACTGAAAGAACTCCTTGGAATTGTGAGAAACCAACTAGACACACCCGCACAGCACCATCCCCACTCTGACAACACCTGATGGTACGGCACAGGAGGTACAAGTCCAGTTAGCTGGGTACTATTTCCTCCACTGACTGAGTACATGGGCACTGGGCATTTCCAGGAGTTTGTGTCGGGTGCTGAGTAAATTTGCAATGTTGGCTGGACCATCCTGAAATGATAAATTATTTCTAGCCTGGTCACTTTGCCCAGTGATCTCACCCTGCCTAATGCTCTCACCCGGCTGTGACCTCTGCTTGCAAATTACAAATGAAAACAGCTGCTGTCCTGTTCCGGCGGCAGTGCACCTCCGCACACAGAAGTTTGCAATCAAGTGATTGTGCCAGCTTATTCTCTTCAAAGCCTGGTGCAGGCATTTTGCTCAGGGCACTGATAGAGTAGCCCACAGACACAGATTATGCTGAATGGAGCTCTCTCTGTAAATCAGTAATAGTTCCACCTCTCTTCTGCCCAGGTCATCAGGCACCTGCCCAGACAACCACAATGAGGTGCCTGTGGCCCTTCAACCGTGGCTCTCCCACCGTGGCTCTCCCACCGTGGCTCTCCAAGTCTCTGCTCCGTGAAGCCACGGTGGAGGCTTTTAGGAAGAGCTGAAACTATTGGGAGTTTTCTTTAGGCTCCACAAATTTGGGGGAAGAGATGAGAAGGGCTGGAGGTGAGGCAAGGGTCCTTGTGTTAGCAGGTTAGGGATGTTGTTTTCTGCTTTGGCCTAGTTCTTAGAAGCCTAAATGTATTCCCAGGCTGATATGGTCTGGAAAAATCTCCAGAATGACAAAAGGTTTCATTTGTAGAGATCAACCCTCAGGGCCCAGCCCCCTCTCTGCCTGCCCCAGCATAGGGAACGTGTCCTATCCTCACCCATGAATGATCCTTGTGGATGCTGTTTCTCATTTCTGACATTGCAAACACCCTTCTTGTAGCTTGGCGTGCCGCTTCTCAGGAGCATTACACTGGTAGGTGAAGCCTCACACCAGCAACACTGTGACCCCTGGCCATTACCAGCCTGGCGCATGCTATTCTCCACACTGAACAGTCCTTCTCCACCTGCCCCTCCCTCCTGCTTGAGAAGCTGGGCCACCTTCAGACTACTCTGTCCTGAGGACCTGCCCAGTCCTCCCGTAGTCCCTGCACACTTGGGTGGGTGGTCCCACCTTGCCCACCTGGTGGGGAGGTTCAGGATTGCAGGACCCAGCAGGCCACCTGGCAGAAACCTCACCATCTATGATGGCCAGGACTCTCTTGGAACACAGAACTTTGCCATTTGTAGTTTTTAGATTTTTAGTGGAGCCAGGATAGAGGAAGGGACAAGAAGGAGAGAGTAGTCTACAGCCAGGTTCCTTAATTTCAGGCACAGCCCAGGTGACCCATCTGCCCTGCAGTGGCTGATAATCCTGTGTGTCCACTTCATCTGCTCTCACTGGAGGCTGAGAAACTTAGGTCTCAAATACATGGATTATCAGGCCCCATCTACACAACAGATTCACTCTGACTTCTCTTGTGGCAGGCTGCTGGGCAGGTGCCTAGTGTGAGGGGCCCACGTGGAGCCAGGTAGAGGACTTTGATACTTGCAGAGGTCATAGAGCAAGGAAGGCCTTAGCCCTCACCTCCACCTGCTCCTTAGTGACTCCTATGTCCATACCCAAATCCCGCCTTTCCTAATCCAAACACTGCTTCTCCAGAGCGCCTCCATCCTCCGTCCACTGGGAACACTAGGAACAAAGAATCTGGCCTCGGCCCTGTGCTCAGTTCAGCCTGGGGCAGAGTGTCTTCAGTCTCAGCATACTGCACACAAGAACACTTCCACTTTGCTGGGGCTCCAGATACCAGGCTACACAGCGGTATTCCCACCTACAGTTTATATCTACTAACTAAGCACCTGTTATCTCGATCCGTGGTACAGCTTGGCCATGTAGCATGTACTTAGAAGGCACTCTTGTTTTCTGGTTTGGATTTTTGGTTTCCTCTGCTTTTTATGACCTGACTTATTTCCTGAGAGGTAGTTGTCTTAAGGATGAAGCTCACTAAACACTGGTTCAAGGCCAACCTTCACTACTTCTGCCACCCACTGCCACAGCCTGATTCTTTCTTCTGTAACTGGGATTGACCAGTCCATCTGCCGCACTGCTACCCCAATAACCTGGGATTGTGTAAGGAGGAGGAGGAGGAGGAGGTGGGGGTCAAGTTGGACAGCTGGAGGGACAAGATGCTCTAAACAGAACTTGTCACTTCAGGAGGTTTTGAGTTTTTTTGGAAAGAAAGTTGCATAGGCCTGTCGTGAAGGTCACGGGGCAGGACATCCCCACGGGATTGTGTGCTCTTGCGGGTGGGGGCTGGGACCAGGCTCTCCAGATCCTCAGTGCCTGAATGTCTGATATAGTGCCAAGCAAACCAATGTTGAGCCAGCAGGGTGGAGCTTGCCTCCACCGATGTTGACATTGGTGTGCATTGGGATGTGTGTGTGTGTGTGTGTGTGTGAGAGAGAGAGAGAGAGAGAGAGAGAGAGAGAGAGAGATCATCCAATGCTACAAAATACTCTTCCTTTCCAAATCTTTCCACCTTTCACCTCTGTCCAGGTGAATCCTTCTCCGTTGTATGGGCACGTTTCACAAACGGAATGCTAGAAAGCATGTGAACCTGCATGCAACACTACCTGGACATGTCTATTCCTAAATCCCTCTCAGTGTGTGGCTCCCGTGGGACAAAGTCATGACCCTACAAGATCTCATTTCAAGAGGTAATCTCTACCAGAGCAGATAGAAGACAGGGAAATGAAAACAAATGGGATATCATTCCCAAGAGAGGACAAATTACTTCTCCATACCTCCAGAAAAAATACCACATTGGTCTCAGTGAGGATTTACTTGATTCATCTCCACGTCCATCTGAGACAAATCTCTCCATTTTCATCCTGTAATTCTGCCTGTGAAGTGGCAAATGTGGGTGTCCCATATGCTCTTTACAATAAATCACCTTCTGGCAAAGTGTGCTGAAAAATGAATCATTTTTACTACCGTTCCAGCTTCCTCCACTTCTCCATCTCTCGAATTTAGTAACAAAGTCAGAGATCTGTGCCCTCATTTTTGGTAGCTCAGACTAACAGAATTGAAATGCTCTCCCGATTCAAATGAGTTTGCAAATTTACTGTCTTCACTTACTTTATTCTTTGCCAAATGCATTGCCCTCCCAGAGATTAAAAAGAGGAATCCTGATCTACTCGAGGGTCCCAAATGAGAAATTGCACATTGCATGCAACCACCCTGTCCCTGTGCTGTGAGCAGCGGCTCTTTGTGTGGCATTTGACTGTTTTCTGTTCAGGTGAGGCTCCTTCCAGATCAGTGTCTGCAGGATAAGCTCTCTGGACTGTGTAGTGACAGCTGTCCAGAGTGGCCCTGCTCAGAGTTTGAGAGCGTTCCATAGTAGCTCATGTTCACTGCTACTAAATTTTGGCTAAATCACAAGTCTAGGACCATAATGGAAAGACATAAGAGGCCCACAAAACACTCAGAATTTTTAGGTTTTATTTAGGATATAAAAGAAATATTTATTATAGTCCCACATATAAAAAATATTTCTTGCCATTTGCATCAAAAGTTGCAACCTACCCCATATTTTAGGGATGGAAATGGCCCATAAAGGTCCTAACCATTCCTCTATGAATGTATCGACATAGCCCAGTGCCTTGGAAGCAGATGACTTTCTCTCTGCCCTTGCTTGGCAGCCTTGGGCTTCGGTAGTCTGGCAGTAAATTGTTCTTTGTGCTGATTCATTTTGTCTGAGCTTTCTTGGTCAGTGAGAACTCTGGAAGCTGGGACATTTTCTCAGGACGTCAGGAAAGAAAGCCCCTGGTTAACAACAGAGGGGTGACTGTCTGGTGGGGCTGTGCAAGTCCCCATTGTCAACTTTTCACGAGCTGCGGATGGCTTAACGATTGAGTCACTCATGATGATTTTGTACCACAAACACAGAGTACTGGCCAGGTTCTACACAGTACATGCTGCAGTGTTCTGGGGGCAGAAGTTGGGAATGGATTGTCCTAATCAGCATATCAAGTTCTATGATGGAATGAGGTCCACGAAAGGGCGTTTATTAAATAGACACTGAGCTGTGTCTATCCACAGACATAACCTCTCCAGTGCCCATGGTGTCTGCAGCATGTCTGCTTTTTGAAGCTCAGGAGACACAATTTTCCCTGGACCACCCTTATGGTACACATTAGACTTAGGCTTTCTTCTGGGGCCCACAGTCAGGTCAGAGATGTTTTCAGCCTGCAGGTCAGAAAGCACAGGTGGTTGGTGGGCTTACTTATGCAAAACATGAGAATTCTCAGAACCCATGATTCTTCTTCCACTAAAGAGCAGTTCCCATGTTATGGGGGTGGCAGTGTAAGTAGGGTGATGTGTGTAAGTGGCTGGAACAGAATGGGCCTAACTCCTACTCATCACTGCTAAATTAATGACTGGGGAGAATTTGCTTCCTCCAGGGCATCCTCGTCACCTGTGGCCGGGGTCTCAGCTTCGGCTGTCCTGGTTGTGCAGGTGGTAGTGGATGGGGTGAGCTGGCTTGGGGATCTGGCAGGTAGGGGGTGAGCACCACCAGTGTGAGCTGGGATGAGGCCAGCTTTGCACTGTGATTCCTGAGTTTAATCGCCTCTGCAGAGGTATTATTATAATCCTGTCTTCTTATTTTTCAGGCTGAGATAGGACAGAGAATGTATAACCTGATTATGTACCATATAATGTATTAAGCCAAAAAGGCCTTAAAATTAAAACATTTAAAAAGAACTATCTAGGGAGGTAGTTAAAATCCATTTAAATCCTTATCAAATAATGAAACTATCTTCAGAAAAAGCATCAGCCTCTTAGCTATGTGTTCACCTCTAAGATCATTTGTATTTTTAGCATGAGTCTGAAGACAAATTCACATGAAAACATCAAAGATTAAAAAGCCCCTTTTTGTCACATGCTGAGTAAGCAGGCTGGGTTCAGGGTGGGCTCCTGAAAGGGTCTTTAACCATGAAAGGGGTCGGTGGCTGTGGGGCAGTGAGGGACCCTTGGCCTCAGGCCAGGCACCCAGAATGCTCTGAACTTCAACCCCACTCTCCCCAGGCACACACAGGTGCCTCCTTCCTGCAGGGCTGGTCCTGCCTGGCTGATGAATAGCGTCATTTGGTATGTTATGGACTAATGTCTTCTCCCTGGAACTGAGAGTTTGGATTTTATCATATACCAGCTGCTTTCTACTCCAGATGCGAGGATTTTGAAGCATGGGAAAATTAGGTGACATGGGCAGGTACTGTGCCAATTATAGCTCTTGGTCCGGGAACCTGAAAAGGAGATATAAAGCACCTACAGCCATCTCAGTGCTCTGTGTACCCGCTGGCCACGGCTCCTGCCCCACCACCTTGCCCTCACTCCAACCCTCAGTGTCTCCCACTGAGTTGATCCAGCCTGTGGGTCCCTGGATTTTTGTCCTGATTCTCTCAGTTATCTTAATACAAGTAGTCAGTATAGTCCATACATGTGGGCAGCAGCAGAGGCTGCACCGTGCTGGGCAGTGGATGGGCTCAGGTAGAGGCTGAGTGAGCTGGTGTGCCCAATGATAGACAGGGGCCGCAGCCCCACTAGAGACAGGGACCTGAGGATTTTCTGGGCACTTGTGATCTCACAGTAGGGACATGCAGTATGTGTGAGCCATGTGGGGTAAACATGCAGCACTCTGATGTGAGGGACCAGGGAACAAGAACGTGTGTGTGGTCACATGTGTATGTACTGGGAGGGAGGGCATAAGCCTAGATGGTGGGTGATGTGTCCACACCTGGATTCCAGGACTGGCTCACAGGCAATAGCTTGGCAGGATCTCTAGTTTCCTGACAAAAGGTGGATGCATTTTTATTCAGGAAGAAGCATAGGGCACCCGTTTCTGCCCACTCTGGAAAATGCAAGTGATAATTTTGGGCCCAGAAAATATTAAATATATAATATTTTTCTTGAAATGTTAATTTTATTTTGTCATAAAGGTTCTTTTTTTTTAATGTGCACATAAACAGTGAACATCTTGTAGCTGTTAAATAAATGTGTGTGGACTAGTGTGAATAATACTGCAAACATATTTCAGAGGAACATGGTTTGGGGAAGGGGAATGTTCTGACGTACCTCTGATTGGGCCTGAAGACCAGGTGCAGTCAGGAGCAGGAAGGAATTGCAGGTGGTGGGACTGGGGCTGGAGCAGGTCAGGCGGGGTCCAGGACTGAGGAGGACAGTCTCTCCCAAGTGTCCAGGCACGCCACAAATGCACGTCAGTCTCTGCTTCTATCACTTGCCTCTGAAGGCTCCACCTCATCAACTGGATATTCTCTGACTCCCCTTTTCATATCAGGAACTAGAGGGACAGGTGGCTCTGCGTACATATAATCACCGTTACCCATATTCTACTTCGAAAATGTATTTAATCTGTAGAAAAGTTGAAAGTAATAAAATGAACCTCATATATTTTCAAATTTGACCTTTTTAAGCATTTTGTCATATTTGTATTCTTTCTTTTTGATACACAGGTATACACATACACATACATTCCTTGTTTTCTAACCCATTTGAAAGTAAACTTCAGAATCATGGCACTTTACCCTTGAACACTCAATGAGAATCTACAAATAACCCTTGCCTGCTTAGCCAAAATACCTTTGTCACCCTGAGCACACTTTTAACACTAACTCAATAATAACATCTAATAGTCATATTCGATTTCCATCTATTTAAATAAATGTCTTTTATGGTATTTCTCCCCCACGGTCCATCAAGTTTTACTCGTTATTTTTATGGTCACATCTCTTTGGACATTTAAAAATCCCGAACTTCCCCCCAGTCCCCATTTCTTTTTTTACCCGAAACCCAGCACCAGCACCACTGGAATTAGCTCCAGGTGAGGGCCCTCTCTGCTCAGAGTGCACAGTCCATTGCTGCCCAGCAGGGGGCGCATGACATAACACATTCTGATTTGGGAGATGCACAGTTTGACTTCCTCGCATGTCTCCTCTTCAACCCCTGGAAACATACTTACTTTCCATCACATTTGTAACGAATATGAAGCCTGTGGGTAAAGCTCTGGGATGCTGCATCTCAACCACTTGTCTGCAGCGTTGATTGTACTGCTTCCTGCTGGACCTTCACATGCAGAAGGCCCACAGGTCGCTTTCTGATGAATGGGTGTGTGTGTGTGTGTGTGTGTGTGTGTGTGTGTGTAAGCAGAAACTTTTCCTCTTTGCCCATTTTCCCTTTCATGGTCTTTGTAAAAAATAGATTTTATCAATATCATTGTCATTATTCTTTTTGATACCCAAATTGTCTCGAATTTGACTAGGAGAGGGCCTTGCAGCAGATACCTGCGTCCTTTTTTCTTCATTCCTTTTTGGGCGCCTCCTTCTTTTCTGGCACCAACACATCCCAGACTCATGTGGTGCTTGCCCAGGACCAGGTTGGGAATGAGCCTTCTTCCATGAAACCCCGTTCCTCTCGGCAGACAGATATAAACAACGGTATACATACATTTGCATACACCCACATGCACACACATATCACAGTTAGGTTTATATACATAGGCTGCATGTATGCCTATGTGCTCACACCATGCATATTTATATTCGTTAGAGAATTATGAGGTTGTGTCTGTGTGTTTTAGAAAACAGTGTATAATTTTGGCATAATGGGTTCATACTGATACGATTTATTCAAAGCCAACAAATTATATGAGTGTCTTGTACATGTTCTGCCATTCTGTACTTGTATCTCTCTTCTCCCATAATGAGAGGCCTTATTCCCAATATCATCAACTATGATACTTATTCATTTGTTCTACCCAGAAATACACACGAAGTTATTTCAGAATTACTACATAATTCCACTGTCAAAAACAGCAACAACAACAAAAACCTAATTAAAACTCAAGACATTTTTGTTATTGTCAGAATATATCCTACTAAGGGGAGACAAAGTATTCTAAAATGCATATGAATTGTTTTTCTGAGTGATTTTTGTTAGGAATTTGATGTATACTTTAGTCCCTGTATTGCTGTTTGATCCAATTTCATGGCTTGCATTTTTTTCTCATCTTTTCTTAATCTTGTTTGGTGAATATATAAAATATTTGCATGGTTTGAATTAAAGTCATAACAGATTGACCTGAGAAGTTTTATTTCCAACACTATTTTCTATGCTGTTCCCATCCTACCATGTGGTTTGCTCTTCCTGGGCTGCTTTTTGTGTTTTAGAAGCAGTGTATAGCACATGCTCTATCATGCTGTGCTTCTTTCACTTGAAAGTAATCCCTGCTCATCACTCCTGTTGGTAGATGCCCACATCCTTTCCTCCAGTGTATCCCTGGGCACCGTCAGTGGGCATTCTGTGGCTCATGTGACCAGGCTTCTGTGGATAGTCTCTGGGAAGTTGTCAGCACTTTGCTAACGTAGTAAATACTGCAGTCAACAAACGTGTTTACATGCTGCCTCATCTGTGAGGACATTATCTTTAGGGGAGTTTTCTAAGAGTGAAGTTAGAGGTCAAAAGTGTGTGCTTCCCCCTTTCCCTCGGATGCTGTGTGTTTTCTCTCTGTCAGGCAGCAGTGTTCTGTTATCCAGCAGGGTGTGGGAAGGGCGTCTGCTCCCCACGCCTTGCCGATGTGGCTGTTGCTAAGCGCTGAGTTTATGATAATCTGAGGTGAGACATGGCATCGAGATGCATTCTTTTTTTTTATTTTTATTTTAAACCAAGAACATGTATTGGTACATTTTACATACAATGGTCACTTTCATCACGTTTATTTTGTACCTATACATGATGCATCTTTGTTCTCCCCCCTCTTCCCCCCCTTCCCCTCTGTTCCCTCCTTCCCTATTTACAGCAGGTTTATTCATAATTTTCCATATTTTCCTTTTCCCTTTTCTTTCCTTTGTTGCCTTTCTGCTTTTCCCCGTCTTTCTTTCTAGTACTCCTCTCCTTTGTATATTATCTTCCTTTTATATAATATCTATTACACCTCTCTGTCCTTATTTAAAGTTATGGTTTCTCATATCAGAGAAACAATTCAATGTGTACTCATGAGTGTCTGATTTATTTCACTTAAAATTATGTTCTCAAGGAACATCCATTTATATACGAATGACTCTAGTTTATCCTTTTTTATGGCTGTGTAGTACTCCATTGTGTAGAAAAAGCACATTTTCTTTAGCCATTCATCAATTGTTGGGCATTTAGGTTGTTTCCAAGACTTAGCTATTACAAACTGTGTTGCTATGAACATGGTTGTGCATACGTCCTTGTGGTATGACGATTTTAATTCTTCTGGGAAGATCCCTAGTAGGGGAATAGCTGGGCCGAATGGAACCTCCAGTTGTAGTTTTTTGAGGAATCTCTGTATTGATTTCCACAGTGGCTGGACCAGTCTACATTCCCACCAACAGTGGAGGAGGGTTCCTTTTTCCCCACAGCCCCGCCAGCATTTGTTATTGGTTGATTTTTCCATATACACGGTTCTTTCTGGAGTGAGGTGGAATCTTAACGTTGTTTTGATTTGCATCTCTCCAATGACTAGTGATGTTGAACATTTTTTCATATATTTATTTGTCATTTTTATTTCTTTGTCTGAGAAATGTTTATTCATTTCAGTTGCCCATTTTTGGATTGGGTCTTTAAATTTGAGAGGTTTAATTTTTTTGAGTTCTTTGTATATTCTAGACCTTTGTCCGATGGATAGCTAGCAAAAATTTTTTCCCAGTCTGTGGGTTTTCGCCCTACTCTATTGGTGATTTCTTTTGCTGTGCAAAAACTTTTCAATAGCATGTGGTCCCAAGCACTGATTCTTTGTATTGTTTCCCATGCAGTCTGGGTTCTGTTCATAAATTTTTTCCCTACCCCTATGTCTTCAAGTGTTCTTCCTAATCTATTCTCTAGTAAATTTAGTGCTTCTGTTTTAATGTTTAGATCTTTGATCCACTTCAATTTGAGTTTAGTACACGGTGAGAGACTGTATCTAGTTTTAGTTTTTGACATGTGGTAAACCAATTTTTCCAGCACCATTTGTTAAATAGACTATCTTTCTTCCAGTGAGGGTGTTTGGCTCCTTTGTCAAAGAAATAAAAGGAATAAAAATAGGAAAGGAAGAAGTTAAACTATCGTTATTTGCAGATGACATGATACTCTACATAGAAGACCCAAAAAACTACTGGATTTAATAACTAAATTCAGTTGCGTTGCTGGATACAAAGTCAACACCCAAAAGTCAATAGCATTCCTATACACAAACAATACACCCACCAAAAAAGAAATAACAAAAGATATACCTTTCACAATTGCACACACACACAAAAAAATACTTAGGAATCTATCTAACAAAAGAAGTAAAAGATCTTTACATCGAAAACTACAGCACTCTAAAAAAGGAAATTGAAAAGGATATCAAAAAATGGAAGGACATCCCATGTTCCTGGGTAGGAAGAACCAACATCGTGAAAATGGCTATACTTCCTAAACTACTATACAGATTTAAGGCAATTCCAATCAAGATACCACTAACATACTTCAAAGAATTAGAAAGGACAATCATGACTTTCATATGGAACCAGAAGAGACCAAGAATAGCAAAAACGATCCTAAGCAACAGGAGAAAAGCAGAGGGCATCACAGTCCCAGACATAAAACTATACTATAAAGCTACAGTATTAAAAACAGCAAGATACTGGCAAAAAGACAGACCTGAGGATCAATGGAATAGATTGGAGGATACAGAAACAACCCCAAACACACTCAAGATGCATTCTTTTTTTTTAATTTTTTATTTTTACCAAGAACATGTAATGGTACATTGTATACATAATGATCATAATCAACATGGTTATTTTGTACCTATACATGATACATCTTGGTTTTCCCCCCTCTTCCCCCTTCCCCTCCCCTCCCTTCCATTCACCCACCCTTCCCTATTTGCAACAAGTGTAGTTACACTTTAATATGTTATTTTTCCATCACAAATAAAGTTACTCATATTTGCATGTCGTTTGCCATTTGTCTTTTGAACTTGCCTGTAGTGAGTTTTACCATACAATTAAAGAGTAGACCATTTCACTTTTAAATTATTTATTTTATTGCTTCTAAAGTTGAGTTCCAATTAGACAAGCTTTTCCCATATCCAAGTTCAAAAGAAATTCACCCATGCTTTCTCTTATATTTGTGAATATTTAATTCTTTACATTTAGATTTCTGATCCATTTTTAAATCATTCTGATGAATAGTGTGAATTGTGGATACAATTGTCTAGGTTACTTCAGTTTTTCAAGTAACACTTTGATCAAGTTTATATTTTCCTCTAGTATATGAGAGCTGTCTTCCTTCATATATTTTCAATTTACTCCTATATTTGTATTTATTCATGAACTTTTGTTTTCTTCTATTGGTCTGCTGATTCATGTTCCAATAATATACTATTTTAATGATAAAAATGTTGTCACATTTTAATATCTACCGAGTATCCTTTCATTGGTCCTCTTTTAATTTTTAAATATATTTTGTACCGCTGATGCCTATAATGCTAAGAAATGTGGGAATGAACCAATGTTCACCCATTGTGCCCAGTGAGTGGAGTGCCAGCTAAATTCACTGATGTATGCAATGGGGCCAAAGTCTTTAGAAACTGTATTATTAATGTCTAGACTTGATAATTTAAACCTTTTTATGCATGTTCTTCTTCCATTTTGGACTCTCAGATTCTGAAAACAGCTCAGGGGTGAGATTAGGAGGTGACTCACAGATTAGTCCCCACCTAACACATACCCTCATCAGGAAACTACTGTCCTGGGGCTATGAGATGCTGGGGGAACTTTTGGGAAGCAGCACTCTACCCTGACCACTGTGAACCTGCAGTAGGTGAAAGAGTTTCCTCAGAGTGCTCACTAGCCCTGCTGGGCATCACAGTCACCATCATGTGCCAATCTTCCCTGATTAGCAGGCGGTATGTGGCTATCAGTCAGGGTCTCACCTTGATGAAGCCCTAAATTTGGCTGTCAGACTCTCCAGAGACTTAGGCTAGAAGGGCAGATATGGGGGACCTACTTGTCCTAACTGATTCCACAAAAGTTACCAGAATTCAAGTCATCTGTTTACTGATTGTCATCAGGGAGCAAATATTCCAAGGAAGTGGCTTCTTTCTGTGGTAAGAATGTTGGGAAACTAACTCTGCCACTGGAGTGATTCTGGGAGTTGTGAATAAAAGTAGAGAGTGCCAGAGTCTTGGGAGGTGGCTCAAAGGGCTGCAGCTGACCTCCTCATCAATGTGATCTGTGGAGAGTGATGAGGCATCTGCCACCTCATTGCATGGGAACCAAAGGAGACCCCAGGCAGGAGCGTCATTTGTAAACAGTGAGAATTTGAGTCACACACAGATCTCTGTTTTCAATTCATGCAAGGAACATTTATCAGGTGTGTATCACGTGCAAGAACTGGGATGACAAGTTGAACAAGCCACGGTCACTGCACCATGGAGTTCAGGCCTCATTTTATTTTTGTTTACATCTGAGGAAAATTGCTCTTACTTATTTCTGTGTTTCCTTAAGATATTTTCCATTTAAAATTCTCAACAATACTTGTTGCATTGAGTTAACACTGGTCACCCCTGAATTATTTTTTTGTGAACTAAAGATGTACCCAGAATATAGTTCCTATTTTTAAAAAATAAACAACTATTTTTCTACATTTTCACCAGTCATTGATTTTCATCATGCAAGGATTGCTAGAAGACAGTACAGAGATGCACTGTACATTTCATAAACCTTTCAAGAAAAAGAGTATCCCATGTTTCTGTATGAAAAACAGCACTTGAAGCCTTCTTGGGGGTTATTTCTTTGCCTGCCTATCATAAAGGAAAGTGAAATGATTACAGCTAAGGTTTGCTAAAGTAGAGTAGGGAGCTTGGGAGAGAAATGTGCTCATACCTGCTAAAGGTCAAAGCACATGTATCTCAGTCGATGTGGTTGAACAACTGGGTGTATTAGTAAAGGTTCTCAAAGGATGTATGTGAGTGAGCCAGAGAGAAATTATAAGGTGGTTGCAATTTATTCGATTGGCTCAGAGAAGCTGGATAGTCCCGCCGTGGCTGCCTGCAGGCTGGAAAGCCCAAGAAAACGATAGCTGCTCAGCCTAAGTAACTGGAAGCCCCATAAGAGAGACCAATATTGCAGCCCTAGTTCAAGCTCCCTGGAAAGTCACTGGTGAGATGCTCGAAGGCTGAACATTCTGGAGTCTGATGTTCATTTCTGATCAAGAAGAGTCAAGCTAGCTCATTTGGGAGATTCCATTTCCATTTGGGCCCCAGCTGATTAGATGGTGCCAGCATGTTTAGGAGAGGTTTCTCCATTCAGCTCACTGACCTACCAGCCCATCATTTTTGGAAACAGCCTCAGAGACACTCTTAGAAGTGCACTTTACCAATTTTTAGGCATCTCTCAGTCCAGTCAAGATTACACCCCAAGTTAACCATCAACTTGGCCTTCAGCACCTCTTAGCTGGGACTAATTCTAATTGATAAACCAATTATAATGTGTTGGGAATTCAGGATTTCTGACCAACAAGGGAACAGCCTTCAAAAATCCTTTATAAAAGCCCTTGCTTCCATTTGCCTGATGGGACACTATCTGAGGCTGTCTTGATCCTGTGTTCCCAAATTGCAATTTTTGATTTTTCAAATCAATGCAATTTCCTTTGGGCTGTCAATCTTATTTTACAGTGAACATTATATACACTCTAGTTACTTTCTTATATCAGAAACAACATTTTCCCAGCTCAAGTGGATTATCTAGACCCACTGGTGCTCTGTCTGGGTTAAGAGAGATGCTGAAGTTATAATTTTCATCCCTCAGGGCATTTCCTAAGGCGCACAAGGAGCAAAGGAACTGTCCAGCATACATGATTCTTGCATCTACCATAGATGGGACTTACTCTGCAAAATGTGGTTCTTTTTTTTTAATTTTATTTTAATGGTACATTTTAGATGTACATAGTGATAACATTCATCACAGGAGATTTGTACCTGTACATGACATATCTTGTTGCTTCTTTTTTTCCCATTCCCCTCCCCTCACCCTCTCCTCCCTCCCTATTTACAAAAGCTTTGTTTCCATTTTTTCCTTCCATTTCTTATTTCTCTTGTCCCTCTGTTCCTCTCCCCCTCCCTTGTTCCCTTTCCTATTTGGACATTTTCTTCCCTTTCCCAATATAATATATTTTATTCTTTATATACACTTCAGTTTCTCACACCAGAGAAACAATG
>PVJO010013516.1:0-50507 GCA_004026905.1 Hystrix cristata
CTAGAGAAGACATTGAGCATGTAATAATGCAAATTAATCGAGGTTTTTCAAGAAATTGTTGAAAATTACAAAAATATATCCCTACAAATGTATTGATCAAGTTAGGAAGCATTACAGAACTTTATGATAAAAGAATCAATTATTTCTAAATTACAAATATACCTGGTTTTTAAAACCATAATGACATATTTAAGATAAGCTTTTAAAATACACATTTAACTTAATTACATAGAGAGTTAAACACAGAAAGAAAGAAAGAAGATATGTCTGGGCTGTTGGATTACTTGTATAAGATGTTAGGAATCTTCATTTTATATTTGTATCGATTGGCAATAAATGTCATAAATACTAAGTTGCACCAGAAAAATCCATTTTTGTGATGGAATGGAATTCTAGGTAAGGAAGTCATATTTTGTTGGGTTGGTGAGAATACAAGATATGGGGGGAGAGAAAGGTAAAATTCTTTTATAAGTTTATGATAATATGGAGAAAACCATGGTAGTAATTGGAGAGCGCATAAAAGAAAATAATTTATAGTGGCTTATGAAGGCAAATAAATTCACTCACAAGCTCTGTCCTTTTCTTCAACTACTGTACTTGCCAAGAATATTTGCTAGAACTGGACCCTCTATATAGAAAGTTTTTCTAGCAGATATACTGCCGGAAAGTGCTTTTCCATATTCAAATCCTAGTTTAAATAGTACCTCGTGTTCCAGTTTATATTTAGACGTCCCGCAAAGCCCCGTGAGCTCAAAGGTGGGGTACTGGGAATGCGATTAGATCACCGGGGCATGATACTAATCACTGGATTAGTCCACTGTTGAGTTTATATCTAAATGGGATGTTGGGAGGTGAAGCAGGTCAGAGTAGGTGTTCACTGGGGGTGTGGCCTCCTCCTCCCCTTGGCTATCTCTGCTTCCTGTCCCACGTAATAAGCTCCTCCCAGGCCACGCCCCTCTGCCCCCCTCCCCCTCCCTGCGCTGGAGCCTCACTGAGTGAAACCACTGCGAACCGTGAGCCAAAAGAACCTTCCTCCTTACAGCTGACACTATGTCTCAGAGAGGAGAAAGTATTAAGACTCCTCCTCAGAATATAAGTTCATTAATGAATAGGATACACAATGTTGAATTTTCAAATATTTTAAAACTTTCAGTTATATTTTATATCGAGATCTAGTTTAAGTCTCTATGTAGAAAGAGAATGTATCCCGTATGATTTTCATCATTTAATATTTGTTGATGTTTAATGGTCACAGTTTGCCATGACTTCAGTAAGAGTTGAACAATATAAAATTTGTTGTCTAACAAAGAGTTTTTTCCCTGTACAGCACAAATCATCCAAAAATGACCAAAGTCTATTTTATTCATACAAAATTATGTTACATTCTCTGTCCAGAATCCGGTAGTTCGGGCATAATAAGGTAACTGGATATGTGCAAAATACTGTTAAAAATCCTGACTCCACGTGTCAGTGTTTGCCTCAGTGTCTCCTCTGAGGCGGAGTAGTCGTGGCTGCATTAAACCCTAAAGGAGCTCACCTCTCCCTGTGTCACAGGTAGCCTCAGGGCTCATTTCAACAAGGCCTACAAATTATTTGCTGTTATTTCCAGTCGTCCTTCTATTTGTTTTTCTTGTTGAAGCAGGTAAGAATTTCCACAGGCTTAAACTAATGAAAAGAATCAAGTTGGAGGGAAGGAGAGAGAGGACATTTGTTTCTCATCTCTGCTGACCACTCATAGGCCAATTGGATTGGACGCTCTTGACACTGGGCTTCTTAAAAAGGAAATAGAGATACACATTCAAATGCAAACATGAGAAAGAAGGTGAAGCTGGTAAATATATATCCCTCTAAATAGATCCCAATAAGGAATTTCCTTTGTCTTTTGTGTTTTACCCATGGCAGACTAGGCTGCAGAAAGACTGAAGTGACCTTTCTAGGATGGGGGGTTGGCTGCTGCTGACCTGCCCTTTTCCGCTTCACTTTGAGAGGCTGAAATCTTAGGAGCTGAGAAGCCATCAAAATTGGGCGCTCTAGCGGGCGTCTCGAAACTCGGTGTAATTACTCTGTACCTTACAGCAAAACTTCAGACCAACAGAAGTACCCTCCAGATCACCTATTCATGATCTCACGTTTTATTAACTGAGGCATTTGTTTTTTCTATTACCGCTTTAGATTTAAGGCTTGCTTGTTAGAGAGATACCAACACTCTGCTTTTCAACTCCAGTTTCTTGCTCAGTGAAACCTAAATTAAGTCACTCAGACCAAATAAACACTTGTAGTCAACTGCTGCTGACTAGCAAAAAGGAAAACATTCAATTTTCTTATTGAATTATTTTTAAATTATACATAAAGGTGGCTACTATTCGGTCTCTTTTTCATTTCACAAACATAACAAACACATCTTTCAAAATCGTTTCTACATGGTGTGACCGTATAAATTATCACCTATAGTAAGTGTTTTAGAGAGTGAAGTGGAGCAGAAAGGAATTTAAATTATACAAGATTTGAAACATTTCTTTAGTGATGTGTAACCTGTAAATTATCTTTTTCAAAATATGTCTGTACATCTACAGAAAAATGTGAAATTTGAATCATCTCATATATGTTATACCAGTGTATAGTACATGTTAAATAAAATCAAATTAAAAACTGAATTTATAGTAATTTTTAAATATTAAGGCATAATCAGAATTATTATCTTCATATACAGCCTTTTTATTCATTTTGTTTTTTATCCACATTTGTCTATAATACTTCGTAACTTGAAGATTTATAAAGACAGTTTTTATGCAGATTCATTTTTGTTTTACAATTTGTCACGAATAATATTTAAGGTGATCTTTTGTGGCTAATTTGAAATTACGAAACCTTTGGTTAACTCTTTTCTGCCAAACTGTAATTCTGTTAACTGAATATTATGCCTTACCTTAAATATTAAGGTAAGTGCAGACCAAATTCTTCCACTTTTGCTAGATTCATGGTAACAATTCATTCTTTAATGTTTTTATTTGTTTTGAAATATATAAATATTCTATAAATAAAAAAAATATTCTATAAATATTTTCACTGGTGTTGTAGGTTTTTTCTGTTAACAAACCTTTAAATTTGTACTCAGAGGAACTCATTAAAGTTCTTGCTTATATTTAAGATATTTTGATGATTTACCAAATATAAATGCTCCAAAACCATAGACATTCTAAATTAAATTCTATTCAGATACATGATATAAATTTATTCGGTGAAAATGGTTATGGCATCCAATTCTTCTTCCCAAAGGTTTGGATACAAATTAAAACAAGTGAGCAATTTGAAAAACATTTTTGTGATAGTTGCAGATTCTGTCATATAATGTACTCAATTTCTTTCTTCTTCTTTTTTTTTTTTTTTAGTATATGTGCTGCTGAAGCAAGCACTTCTTTCTTCTTTTTGCATAAATAAATGTTAGCGTCTTCTTTCCAAGCTTTATTTTCAATGAGTAAACAATTCTTCTTTTTTTTTTTTTTTTTGTGGTGCCGGGGATCGAACTCAGGCCCTTGTGCTTGCAAGGCAAGCACTCTAATCACTGAGCTAAATCCCCAGCCCCAGTTCTTTATAGATTAAAAATTAAAATATTTGAAGATGCAGCAGTAGTTAACTATTTTAATTTTCCAACTTTTTTCAATGAAATGTCTAAATGTGGAAGAATCATTAAAAATCAATATCATTGTATTATGAATGTAAGATTATCGAACAAATAGTTTTTCAAAAGTCCAAACAATTTTAAATCCAATGATGATGTTAACAATGAGAAAAGATACTTTTTATATTGATCTTCAGCTTTGTTCTGATTTGTATAGTTCAGTAATTCTGTTTGTAAAATATGTGTAAATTTTGAAGGCTATAGCATTTATTTTCAGTATTAGAATCTGGTATCAAAAAGGAATTCACAATTGTGTGTGTGTGTGTGTGTGTGTGTGTGTGTGTGTGTGTAATAACCAATTCTAAGCACGAATATGTGTTTCTGTTCCAGGGTATCTTTTGTTAAAAAATTATTTTTTTTAGTACCACAGTATGTAAGAAGTACATTCATTGTGAGGAGTTGGTAAAGGTACATAATACATTTTAATTTTTTTATCTCCCCTTCTCTTCCCCATCTCCTCTCTCCCTCCATGTCTTGATCTCCTTCCTATTTACAAATGTTATCCTTTTATCTCTTTTATTTTAATCTTTATTTATAGTTTAGTTTTTTTCATGTAAGAGAAACCATGCGATATTTAACCTCGTGTTTTAATTTAAAAAGAAGGATTTTTATCATGGTATTGCATTGTACTAACATTTTTTTTTTAAATTATCACAACAAATTCAAGTAATTTTGTCTTCTTATTTATACTTTTTAACTGAATTTAAAAGTGCTTACAAAAACAGATGTTTCACCATTGATGAAGGAGCTTGCAAAAGTTTTTGAGGTTCTATATCAAATCAAACCACTATTGGGATTAGTGCATTTTCTATTGGAAGGGTACACTGTGCAACGCATTGTCAAATTGGCAAAATTTAGCTATTCTGCTATTGGTTGTATATTGTTTACAGGTATTGTTTGATATTTCGTATGTGTAGGTGAAAAGTGGGTATAAAAAGGGCAAAACTAATTGTGGCCACCATGAAATACATCATTTTTATCTCCCTTTGAGAAAGCATCTACTAGATCTTCTAGAATCTCCATTAAATTGGAGACGAAGCCCTGATCTTCCAGGAAAATACACAACCAACCACCAAGTATGAGAATGATACTCTGGCTTGGTGATGAATTTCTGCAATTTGAGCATGCTCTCTGGTGCCATCTTTGTTCTGGACAAGTTGTGGTACCGGGACTTTGTCAGATCTACCTTGTAGTCTCTGTCACTCTATTCAATTCCCTCCTTCCCTTATCATAGGCTGAATTGTGTCCTTCCATGTTTATATGTTGAAGCTCTAACACCCACGACTTCAGGATGTAACAGTATTTTGAGATAAGGTGTTTAAGGAGGTAATTAAATTAAATTAAAAGGAATACTTTAAAGTAAACTCTAATCCAATATGGCTGCTGTTTTTATAAGAAGGGGAGACATAAATGCACTGAGGAAAAAACCATGTGAAGACAAAGAAATATCAGCCAAGAACACAAACCTCAGGGAAACTATGCCCACTGGCACCCTGGGTTTAGGCCTACAGAACTTTGAAAAAAATAAATCTTACTTGTTTGAGCAGGGAAGTTATTTTTTCTTTTTTCCTGTCTGTTAGAGATTTCCTGCATTCCTTTGCTATGGGCTCTTTCTCCAACTTCAATCGGAGAAATTTCTAAATAAGCCATTTAATTCTTTCTGCAGAATTAAATTCTTTTGGCAGAAGGACCTATACATATCTTGAAAAGTGATTTTTTTAATAAAACAAAAAATGTTTTCAAGATAATATGTAAATGCATCTCCAGTGGTTTTAAACAATAGTTTCTAAATTTAAAAAAAAACCTTTATTAAAGTGATAGGAATCTTTGAAGTAGATACTCACATGCCTCCAAATACTTACATGAAATTAAGTTTCTTCAGAAACAAATGTTCAGTAATTAAGGCTACACTTCCCTTTAAAAAATCACTGCTGCTCAAAGGGTTCATAGCAAAATAAAATCATGTTGCCAATCAAAAATATAAAACAAAAATCTTAACTCATCTGGAGAACAAGTGATTTAACAAATTGATGTAATACGAGGTCTATATTTTCTGTCCTTCCTTTGAACATATTTTATATTCACCCTACACTCTTCTTCTCACATATTCTTACCAGATTGCTTAAAGGCTTTGGACATCTCACAAACCACAGCAATATATCTGCTGCTTCAAAGAGCTTGTGGGGAAACAAGATTACTTGGTCCTACACTACAACCAAGGAAGAGCAGTGAGCCGTCTCTCACAGACTGTGTGTCCTGGTGTACAATGTTTTATCAATGTACTTTGAATGACATTGAGTATACCACATCTATAAAGCAAAGAATTATTATTGGTGCTTTTTAAAGTTAAATTCACATTAAAGTAAGAAATTGGTTTACCACAAATTCTCAGACATTTCTAGGGTAATCTTGGACTGATTGGAAGTCTATTAAATTCACACTTTTTGGTTTTAACTACTAATGAGTATAATTTTATTAAACATGAAAGTCTGAGAAAAATTTCAAAGTGGACAGGAGGCTAGGTCAAGCGGAACCCAACCTTCACAATCTAACAGCCTCGTGCTCACGAATCTTCTCTTCCGTGCTACTGCTCTCTGCCCTCTCTGCAGACCACGCTTCCCTCCGCAGTATAAAACAGGTCGGAGGAATTTTGCAGATTTCATCACAATTATTGAATGCCTGACAGGATCAAGTGGGCCATCTATGCCTCATTTACGAGTATAATATGTTAAATATATAAGGTTTTTTTTCATGCTTTACACATAAGAGTGATCTTCCTCCAATGATCAGTTGAATTATATAAGGAATATTTGCATCAAAAGGGAGAATTGGACAGCTTTGTTTCTCCTTTTAACATACACTCAAGCCTTTAATAAAAACTATTATCTCCTACCAACTGATTAATCAAATGAATATATCGTTATGCATAGCAATGTATGAATAACAGAAGTTTTTCCATGAAAGTATTTTCAAATTCTCTGTCATAAAACAGTATGCAACAATTTTATCTATTACGCAAATATGGATTGTTCTGGAATTTTAGAGACTCGTATCACCTCTGAGAATATATTTAATATAATCATATATCACTTATCATAAATAATTATTTTAAAAAATTATCATAAATAAATCTTTTACATATTTGGTTATTAGATAAAATTGAATATTTTTCCTTAAATACTCAAAGTGGCTAACAAAGTTTTTACTCCAGAGTAGTTCCCTCTCTGGACAAATTTTAGTCCAAAATCTTAAAAAACATATAAAATAATCAAGGAATGCTATATTCTAATTTCTCTTCACAGAAGTTTAGTAAAGAAAAATAAATCCATAGCTAGACTTTTAAACATAACTGATACAAAAATATAATTTTAATTTCTTAAGGAGCCTTTGGGCACACACACACACACACACACACACACACACACACACACACACACAGGAGCACATGCATGCATGCATGGTTGATTAGCTGTAAGAAAACTTGGACTAGGAGAACTTATCAACCTTTTTTTGACCAGTGTATCTAGGAACAAATTCAAGATTACAGGGCTCAGCCCCACGTGATCCTCATCATTTCGTAATAATGAGATAATGCATTGCTTTTGTTACCAAACTGCATTTAGGCATGATAGGCTGATAATCTCAAAATGATTGTTATCCACTAGTGATGAAAAAGCAGAAATTACTAACTTCCTTATCTTTGACAAGGGATTGATAACATCACCTCATGGCCTATTTAATGGACTATTAAATGGATAATGAAATACCTTATTCTTGTGTATCTTCTTAAAAGAGGTAAAAGATGAGTAAGAAAAGCATCAATAATAGGAAAAAAAGAAAAAGACAAAAAAAATAAAAGAAAATCACTACTTTATTGCAAATCATGGTATCATCTCCTAAAAGTCATTATGAGATTAGGTGCTAGTTTTTCAGAATTTGCAAATTTTTAAGAGACAAGCACCTTATAAAGCTGATCTGGAAATGTCATCCTTTCTTGAAATGCTTTACTGAGAAATGACAGAGCACACGCCAAGCTTTATCAAACCTATCAGCCCCTATCCCCTTCTTATGGTGCAGGATCAAGCAATATTGCTAAAATAAAACTTCAGTTCTATCTAGTAAATTGAATTTATTTATAGGGACACAGATGGTGTTTTTATCTCATTTTCCTATTGAATAGTATGACATTGAAAGTGAAAAAATTGTATGAAAAATAAGAATTGGCGGGGTAGGTGGTGTTAAAGGACTGAATTTGGTTTGGGAGACTTGGCGCGGATTGAACACTTCTAACATGGCCCAGGAAGAATGGATCTGGCAGGAGTTGTTGATCTGATTAAAAGCATGTTCAAAGCTGAAATGTGGAAAGCAGAGAGAAAATGTAAAACTTGAGGCATTCATGGTTAAGAATAAAATGTATAAAAACTGCCTGTGAAATAGCAACAAAATAAAATAAAGTTAGAAAAGCTTGTAAAGTCGTAACTGATGCCTAGTGCTTATAAAAATGTAAAGTAAAAAAGTCATAAATCATATATCATATTTTATCAAACAATGAAATCTAATTTAATTAAAATATGCACCAATGTTTACCAGATCAGCTGTAAATACACATGTGGGAGAAGCAAAAACTTTAATATAGTAAGTGAATATTTACATTGACATATATGTAGATATTTTAGATTGTTTCAATTTTGAGAAATATCATGTTAGAATTAAAGGACATATAGCCTTTTAAATTTATATTAATTAAATGTTACTTGTCACATTTCAATTTAATTTCCCAACATAGTCTGTACGTAGTATTTTAGCTGCTCCTCTGCTTTTACCTATTGCATAAAATGGATATATCTCATATCCTATCTAAGAAGTAAGTTTATTTCCAAGTTTTAGCTCCAATCTTACTGAAGGATCTTGAAAAATTTTTGTTTTTCATGAATAGGCTCAGTGTTTTTCTGAAATAGGAGTGGATAGTCCTTTACAGTTGTTATAAGAATTGAACAGAAATAATTTATGCGGTCAAACTCTTACCATGACTTCTGTTAGTTACACAGAAGGCGCTCGCCCCATACAAGCGTTCCATATTCTTAATCTAAGTCAGGCCTATCCAGAAGCACGGGAGCCTTTCAGGACTGTAGTCACATCAATTACATTTATCAGTTCACTGATCTTTCTAAAAACAATACGTATATGAACGTTCTCCTTAATGTCACTATCAGTGTTTCAGCACAGGTCTCTGATAGTTATCACTTCAAAATTTTCATTAGCTTTCAGCTTAGTCGACGTTAAATCCATACTCCAAACATCTGCAGGAGTTAGGAGTCTCCCTTCATTCAAAAACTCCTGGGTTTTGTTTGCTTCTAATAGGTTTGTTGATTTGTTTTCAAACATGTAAGCAGACATTTAAATTTCTGAGAATCCAATCCATGGATTCGGGAGAAAGCCTCACCTTCTAAGATTTTTATTTCTTGAAGTCCAAGTATTTTGGTACAAAATGAGATCGAGACTAATTTAAATTGAGAAAATGTGTGCATTTCATTCCTCATTGAACATTTCAGAAATATTCATGGGACCCAAGTTGTAACTAATGAGACATTATTGCAGGTCTCTCCTAAAATGACCCAGAAGGAGATAATCGTCTCTTCTTTACTTTGAGGTTTACAAGGTAGGATTTTCTGATACTATGTTAGCATACCTCAGAGCAAGACTGAAGTCCTTTGGAGGAAAGCTGACTCAGAAAGGGGTGGTCTGGCCCCAAATTCTTGGGCTTTCCAGCTGTCTGACCCTCTGTTTTGCTTGTGGTGTTCTTAAATGTATTCCATAATTATTCACTTCCTATATGTCTCTGCATTTTCCCACTGGTCTCAGATATTAGAGCCCTTACTTATTTCACACACACACACACACACACACACACACAAACAAAACAAAACAAAACAAAACAAAAAAACACACAGTCCTATAGGAATCTCACACACAACGTGCATTAGGTTTTCTCTGCTTTGCTTTCTTTTCATGCTGTGACTTTCCCTTTATTCTCACAGTGTATACAGATGTGAATGGATTCTGATTCTCACAGAAGCCTATTAATATTTGGAGGGTAGGATGGTGCAATATTTATCTTATTCTCTTAGTCTGTGACTTTATGACATGGCACCGGGAGGGCATTCGTTATAGTCTTTTGAACTGACTTCCATGAATCATATATTCATTGAAAGAAAATTTTATGAACCTGATTCTCAAGTGTGTTTTTATACAATGATAGAATTTTTACAATGTGGTGTGAATATTTCATTCCCTTGTTCAATATCAAAACACTGGGGCAAAAGGAAGTGTGCGCTTACTCTTACCATGTAATTCACATAGAGAAAATTAACAGCAAATATTTATTGAACATCATAAACTGGGCTAGTATTACCTGATATTCACTTAATTCTTTAAAAAAACCTTATGGTGTAGATATAATATAAAATATTTCAGAGAAATAAACAGGTTCTTGAAGAAGTAAATTTAATAGACATCACGCAGCTCGTTAGAGGCAAACATAAGTTTAGAACTCAGGCACTTTAACACATCTATGTATTGAATGATTATTCTGTGCTGCATGGATTCATTTTAAGTAGTATTTCCTTGTTTTACTTAGCTTTTCCATTGCTGGGACAAAATTTCCAACACTCACAACTTAGAGGAAGAGAGTTTAATTTAGCTCACAGTTTGGACGGGTTCAGCTCATTTCAGCTGGCTTCCAGGCAGGAACATCCTGGTTGGAAGGAAACTAACATGACAGAAAAGCATCTGAGTTCATTTTGGCCAGAGAGCAGAAAAAGGGCAATAGTACCAGGGAGAAAAGACCAAAGTACCACATATTGTGCCAAAGTTCACACCTCCACCATCCACCCAGACACACCCCGGAATGTGTTTTAATAATCTGCTACACATTTCTCAATCCAACGAAGTTGATGCATTAAGAGTCAAAACCTCTGATAAAGATTTGCTATTTGTAAAAAAATTTAACATGATTACTAAGGTATTAACTGATCAAATTCTACTGGAACTTGCGATTAACTGTTTCAGATCACTTGTCACATCCTTTCTTGCCTACAAGGTGCTGTAACCAGTAGTAGTACGTGTGGAATCTTCCTGCCATCAAAAGTGTTTTGATCCTCTATTTGGCCTTTTCAGAGCTCAAAAAAACAAAAAACAAAAATGTCTAATTTATTTCACTGCATGCCAATTATTTTATCAGACTGAAGGGAAATCTTAAACAAATTTCTTAGGAACTGTCATTTAAGATTTAAAGTATATAAGGGAGGAGAATGGGAAAAAAGAGAAGAAACAAGATATATCATGTACAGGTACAAATCCCCTAAAATGAATGTTATCACTATGTACATCTAAAATATACCATTAACATAAAATTTTAAAAATTAAAAAAATAAATTTTAAAAAGATTTAAAATATATAAACTAAGTAAAAAGGACAGTAAAATTTGTTATTTTTCTAAATCATGAACATAATATAAATAATAGAATAAGTTGGAAAAAATAGATACATCTGCCTTGAGGGCATAGTAATACAGAACACAAACTAATAATAGTTGCTTTTAAAATTTCAGGTTTGTGTCTATACTTAAAGTTAACACATTTCCTTGTTTCGGTCAAGGGTCCTAAGAATGAATCTGATGAACCTATTCTTAACTACAACTTAAATGTAGTCCACAGATTGAAACAAATCGTGGCTAGGAATTTATTCATTCATTTTCTCTTTCACTTAGCTTGAATGCAAAAATATGCATATTTTGAACATTGAAAAAATTTGAGGAACATAAAAGAGATGGACAGCACACTGATGTGAGGGAGGGCGCAAGTGCAGTGGTGTTTAAAGCAGGCTGATCACAAAACAACACTGACATGAGACTTGAAAGAAATAGTACAAACACTGACAGAACTGAAATACAAGTTTGTAGAAATTTTGAAATAAGCAGAAAATAATAATTTGAACATTAGATAAACACAAAATTATTCTAAGGATATAAAAAGTAACTCCAAAAAGCTATGCAAGGGAAGTAGCAAGTATTCTAAAATGGGCCAATCCTTGGATGGGAGTAACCTCAAAGTGTCTTGGTCATCTCGAATTCTCAGGGTTTTACCAGTTTCCTGCACATAGTCAACATGCACAACTGTGTGATAGCTAAAAATGTATGCTAAGTCAGTGTGCAGAAAAGAAGCAAAATTCAATAGCATAAAACTGTCTCTTTACTATCATTTCAATGCCTTTTCCGTGATAATCAGTTTTAGGATAAATGATTTTAGTTTCAACTAAAATTTATTCTGCTACATGTGAGATTTAGCAACTGTTAACAAATTCACAGCATTTTGAACACAGAAGAAAAACAAATAAAAATTGCTGCTAAAAAGGGAACTTTTCATTCAATGTCTTTAGTTTTTAGTCCTATAAAATCAAAAATATTTTCTGTATGTTTTAAACCTATTGAAATACATTTATTTTTATGTACTTTTATTCTGGACTCTTTTTTGCTTATACTTGCACAATACTTGACTGCTAGTGTGATTATAAATACAAACAGACATTACAGTAATTCAAACAGTCAAGTAGTTTACTTAATTAATTATTCATTTCAATTCAATTGAGCATGAATGTGAAGCTCAAAGAAATATGAATAAAACTGTTATGTTAACTAACTCATGAGCAAAATGTTCAGACCCAATCAAAGCATATTCTGTAGAGTGAATTAACTCTTAGTCAGTAAAACTTCTTCAAATGGAAAGGGTAATGATAAACTGTTTTCAGCATGTACATGAGTGCAAGGACTTCTAATAAAGTATCTTGACCCAAAAATGTTCAAAAACCTGCTGATCTCAATTGAGCAGAAAGACTGCCAAATCGAAAAATCATTCACAATGTGATTGAGTTTCTTATTTCTGACTTACACTCATGGTAGAAAACTCCGTTAGCTTTCATTGTGATAAAAACAAACAAACAAACAAACACTTATTCTATATATTCACTAATAGAGCAAGTGCAGTGAATCCAAAGACATCGTAAATACTTAGACACTTTTAATTATAGATCATTATTAACTTGTGATGGAGTCTTCCTGGTCCTAAATGTTCAACAAGAAAATAAATTACTTTCAGGATTCATAAGATGGAAAAATAGCACAATATAATATTTTGCCACCTTTATGATTTAGAACTAATTGAAAATTACATTTGAATATTATACTTAAAAACTTTTATTTCAACTAAATAGACGCTGAAGAAATAAGATTACTTTTTCTGTATTCTTAACCTAACCTCCAGATTACATTAATATTTGAAGATAATAATAGTCTAAAGTCCTATTTGCCATTCATGTTTATACTATTTGCAGGGTTAAGCAAATTCAAAGCAATGAGATTTAGTTGATGAAAATGATGATTAAGCAGTTTTCCAAGGTAGCTATTTGAAATATAGCTCAAGTGCTAGTAATCAAAGTAACTCTAGTTTAAGTTTCAACATGACGAGCTCTTCTGTTTTCTTTAACTTCTCAAACAATTGACTGTTTTATATTATTTAAGAATGAGAAAATACACAAACCTTTATATTCTGATTCCTTTAAGGACAGTGAGGCGTTACCACAGGCTGCTGGCTCCTTCTTTGAAACAGTACTAAAGAGAATTCAGAAGCAAAGGGAAAACAGACATGAAATGCAGAAACTGAGGCAGCCTCCAAAAGTTTGACAAATCTCATGGGGTAAAGACCGTTTTGAATTGATGTATGCATCGGAATTGAATTGCCGCAGCCAGGATAAAGGAGATTGCGGAGGCACACTTAACAGAGTGAATTGGCAGAAAACTGTTTTTGAATGTTCCTCTTGTCTTTCCTCCATGTTCCCTTTGACAAGAGTTGCCGGTTGGTTTCCTCCAGGTAATATCAGTGCGGCACAAAATCTGTGCTTGGATGGCAAGTTGAAGACAGCATTTAATGACCAACTGCCCTCAGGTACCCACTGTCACAGCTCCTTGTGCAAGGCTACAGTGCTGTTGGAATTCATGTCCTGGAGGCAGCCTCCTCTCTTTCCTGCTTCCCATAAGTGTTTAAAGGTCAAACCAACCCCAGGAGGTGGACCTTGTGTATGTGGTCTGTCTGTGATGCTTTCTTGCTAGTTTCTTGGTGGTTCCAAACAGAGGATGGAGAAAGGCCCACTTCTTCCAAAAGCACAGTAGAGCTATTACACATCACAGAAGATGCCGCCCATCCATAGGACAGATTGAACCATACTACACAGAGCACATTGTTGGCCATGCGAAGTTCCAAGCAAAGTAAGGAAATATAACATGTATATGGTGAACATACGTCCTATTAAAATGAAGGTTTAATTTAAAAAACTAAGGGAACATGTTTACTGGATTTCAACTAAAGTCCATGATACAAACCTTTCCGAAGTTTCTTGCACAGCTATCCCATCTTTGCAAAACACATAAACACTGCCATTTCTTACATTATAAAACATAGAACCTCCTTCATTTGTAAGTATCCAACTCAAAGTCCAAGCTCTTTAGTCATTTGTGAACTTGCTCAGCCTATTTCCTTACAGGAGGTTACATATTTTGTATTAAGGACTGTAGTAAAATCCCATTTAGTAAAGGGAAACACAAGGATATGATACCACTGGTCAAAAGAAAATTTCAGATCTCACAGAGGAGCAAAATCTTTCTTGTCAAGAAAGAGAGTTTGTATGTTGGTTGGCTCATCTAGCTGTAATAAATTTCATTTTCTGGCAAGTTCTTCTTGAACCTTTAATTTCATGTCCCCATTGAAGCCAGCACTGGAGAGCTTACATTTCTGGGCTCTGTGAAGTTTTCACAGCCTGATTTCGCTTAGTACTAGTTTAGCAGCCTGCAATTGGAAAAATGCTGTACATCATGTCTGAAGAATGTGTCAGTAACACAAATTAAACTTAAATCTATGTCTTCACTGTAACCATTATATTGTGAAGATCATAAAAAAATGAGATTTTTTTTTTCAGTATTTGAAAACCATATTCTGCTCCAACAAAAGAAATCACACACATGGTCAATGAATAAGTGAAGTTCTAACAAATGGATTTGTTATTTCATTTTTATCTTGCTTGTTAATGTAAAGAAAATACCACCCAACTTTCATGTCAAAGTTATACTCGTGCATCTGGTACAATTCTGGGTTGTCTATTGAAGCAGTTCAGAACATATCACCCCCAAATATCGCTTTCTGGCACATTGACTATTTTGAGTTAAAGGAATTTAAAAAGCAGCAGATGTAAGAGAGCATACTGACCTTTTTACTCATTTTATAAATCAAGAGATGAAATTCCCATGTGAAAAATATTCTTCCTATACCAGAAGAAAAATAGAATTTTTTTCACTATAAAAGGGAAATTGAGGGAAAAAAAGTGAAATTGCAGACAGGGAACCTGTACAAAGACACCTTGGTACATTAACTTTTATCGCCATGGTCATTTCTCCACTCAGTTATCCTAGCCCAAGATTCCTTGATCCTGTTAATTTTTCAAAGTTTACTATTTTAGTCTAATTCAGTATGGAAGTATTCAACTTTATCTGTGATACTGATTTTTTATTTCTTTGTGAGGGATCTCTGTTTTAAATAAATTTATGGGGCTGGGGATTTAGCTCAGTGGTTAGAGTGCTTGCCTTGCAAGCATGAGGCCCTGAGTTCGATTCTCAGTACCAAAATAAATAAATAAATAAATAAATAAATAAATAAATAAATAAATAAATAAATTTATGTAATTTTCTAGTATTAATTGTATCATTTTAACTGTCAGACTCAGCAAAAAAAAAATCTAAAATGGCATTTTACTTCTACACAACTGGCAAAAGGAGTTTGGCTAATATCAACAGCATTCTGCAAGAATCAATTGAGTGCTTGGAATTTTTAATACAGTGTATTAGTATTACTGTTACTTGTAGCTTTTGTGTTACACATCATTGCTATCAATAATGTTAACAATAAATATTTATGTGTGAGGAGCTGTTAAGCATTTATCAATATATTACTGGTTGTTAAGTAGGCATACAAATGTATATTTTATGAGTTCCAAAAAATCAATATTGATGAAAAAATATATATTCAAGTGGATAAAGTTTATAAAATGCATGCACATATTCAGAAGTATGAAATATAATAAATGTATATGTTATTGTCTTAGAAACACATGTAATTACCATATACGGAGTATATATATGATTTTATTGGTATGTGTTTGTAGTACATGATGATTATATATTTGTGGGGAGTTGCCACATGTATAACAAATCTTATTCTTTTTTTCATCCCTTCCGTCCTCCTCATTCTCCCCTTCTTCCATTTCTTGGTCCTCTTCTTTCCTTTTGCAAAAGTCCTATGTCCCCAGTTTCTATTATCTTTTATTTTGTCCTTTACTTTTATTTTGGGTTTCTTATATAAGAGCAATAGTCAAGCTTGTGTGCCTGATTTCATTCACATTATGGTCTCAAGGTGCATCCATTTTCCCATAAATGATTTAGTTTATCCTTATGGCAGAGCAATACTGTATTGTGTATGAAAACACATTTTCATTCATTTGTTGGTGGCCCTGTAGGCTGCTTTTAGATATTATGTGTACTGTAAAGGGGAATACCAAGGTCAAATAGAATTTCTGAGTTTAGTTTTTGGAGAAGTGTCTTTACAGATTTCCATTTGGTTGTACTAGTTTACATTCCGAACAACAATGTAGCAGGAATGCTATTCCCCACAGCCTCACTGGCATTTGTTATTATTTGCTTTCTTGATGATAGATATTCTTTCTGGAGTAAGATAGAAATTTGGCGTTGTTTTAATTTGCATTTCTCTAATGGCCACACATGTTGAACCCTTTTTTATATATTTATTTGTCATTTATCATCCTTCTTCTGAGAAGTACCTATTTCAGCTGCCCAATTTTTGATTGGGTCTTTTATTTTGAGATGTCTAAATTTTTTTGGTTTTTTTATATTCTAGATGATAGTCTTCTCATTTAGGAAAGCTAGTAAAATTTTTTTCACCGTTCTGTTAGTCATCTCTTCACTCTGTTGGATATTTCCTTTCCTGTGCAGAGATTTTTGAAGTTTGGTGCGATCTCATTAGTTTATTCATGATACTATTTCATGTGTAACTGTGTTTCTCTTCACAAAGTCCTTGTCTGTGCCCTTGTCTTCAAGGATTTTACCTCTTTTATCTTCCAGTACACTAAGTACTTCTGTTTTAAAATGTAGATAATTGATCTCTTTTGATTTTAGCTTATTAAATGGTAAGATACATGGGTCTAGCTTTATTCTTCTGCATGTGGATAGCCAGCTTTCCTAGTATCATTTGTTAAAGAGGCTATCTGTCCTCCAGCATGTATTTCTGGACCTTTCATCAAGATTGGATAACTGAATGTAGCTAGAGTTATTTCCGAATCCTTTAGTCTGTTCCATTGATCCCCATACCCATTTTTTTTTCCAATACCATGCTGTTTCTATGCCTGTAGCTTTTATACTGTCACTTTAGGTCTGGGTCTGTTATGTGTCTAGCTTTGCTGTTGCCCAGGATTACTTTAGCTATTCTGAGTCACATCTTCCATGTGAATTTCAGGATTGATTTCTCTAGTTCTTTGAGGAATGCTATTGGTATTTTGTTTGCCAATGCATTAAATCTGTGTATCAGTTTTGAAAGTATAGCCATTTTGACAATAATGTTCTACCTATCAAGGAAATAGAAATACCTTCCCATTTTCTGGTATCATCCTATCAGACTACTCTAGTTTTCATTGTGGAAATCTTTCACTTCCTTGGTTTTGTTGATTTTGAAGTACTTAATTTTTGAATTTTTTTTTTCCTAATTTGTTTCTCAGTGAGTTTGTTAATGTACAGGAATGCTAATGACTTCTGTGCACTGATTTTGCATCCTGGTATTCGACTTGTGGTCAACTACTTGATAGTCAAATTGAGTGGGAACACACAGCTGAACTGAATGGTTCTGGGCAACTACTTAATAGTCAAATTGAGTGGGAACACCCAGCTGAACTGAATGGTTCTGGGAGTAGGAGACCCATCTGAAGATAGTTGCCTCTGAAGGCCCCATAAAAGGAGAACGGGAGGGGAAGATTGCAGACAGCTGATTTCCTAGGAGAAGCTTTGCTGTGGCTCACTTTCCTGATAGGAACTCCGCTCTTTTAGGAGGAGGAGTTTGGGTCCTCGCTGTCACCTGGGATGGCTGCTGTGCTCTTTGGGGGAACTCTGGTCTTCGCCTTTGTCTTGAGCATGGCTTCCCGGCTCCAGTGCAGGCCCCACAGCCTTCTGCACAGACCCTTCACCCTGCCTGCGCAGACTCTCTGGCTTCCGTCCCTGGCCCCTTCCGGTGCAGATCCTTGGTACTGACGTGCAAGAGACATTGCCAGGGGCTGTCGGTGTCCGGCTGGACTCGCGAGGGGACATAGTCATGGGATTCAGGCCCTCCGCTGGACTCTTCGGATCTCTAGCAGGTGGACAGATTTCTTCCAGTCTTTAGCATTTGCCATATTGGGTGAGTATTATAAAATAATTCTATAAATTTGTTTCGTGAATTATATTCTCTTACAATTCATTGATGAATGCATGGCTGAATTTGGTTATTAATTCTAGGAGTATTTTGGTGGAAATTTTCAGGTCTTCTATGCAGATGGGATCATATAATCTTACAGAATGATAATTTGTATTTTCCTTTGCTATATATACATTTTTTCCTCGCCTGACTGTTCTAATATTTTGAGGAATGGTGATAGTGGACGTATTTGAATTGTTTCTGATTTTAGAGGGAAAACATTTAGTTCTTCCCCATTTGATATAATGTTGGCCATTTGTTTGTCATAAATGACTTTTATCAGAAAATTCCCTCTTAGGACGACTTTCATTTTTTGCCTTATGTTTTGATATGTTGTACAGGCATTATCATTTGATTTTAGAAATTGTCCCGTACCTTCCTTACTTGCTTATATGACCCTTTGATTATTCAGAAGTACACAAATATTTATTCTCAAGTTGGCTAACATGAGACGAGTAAAAGTTACAGAGTTGTGGGGAAGGGTTAAAAAAAAAGAAAATAGAGGCAATATAAAATGCAGGCATAGAAATAATAGAACTGGGAAGGTCAGAGAGAAAGAGGGAGAGAGAGAGAAAATAGAAGATGAGCACTTGGCAGAAGCTTTCTCACTTTTATGAGATCAACACAATCAACACAAAGCAGTAGGGCATGGTAAGAGGTAGTGGAGGACTAAATATCTCAACTCCTTGCCCATTCTCTAGATCTTTTGCCAGTCTCTCTTTTTGTTCACGATTCACCATAAACTGGCCAAATCAACTGATGTGGTCAATAAGGGCCAAAGTCTCAGTCATAGAACAGGGTGCAGAAAATCTAATGACAAACAGAAGCTATCCATTTTTAAGTCTTGGCATTTTGTTTCTAGAAAACATCCTTGTTCTTTGAATGTAGATTTTATACCCTTAAAAAAAGGATACACTGATAGCCATTCGTTACTACATCCGGTAGGGTGTTGGCAACCGGATTACGTTGTCAATTAAAACATAAGCTATTATTTAATATTATACAAAGTCTTTCATATAAAGGAGTACGCAACAATGAGAAAAATATGAAGTAAAATAAATCATAGCTACTTTAAGTGTAAGTCTAAAAATGATATTCATACTTCTTTTTTCTACCATACAACCTGTGTTTACTTCAGTCTCCAAGTACTTAGGACGAAGCTGATTCTCTGTGTGGCTAACCGACAAATATCACTATAACTTCTGGGTGCTTGCTAACTTTATGTAGTTTCGGTAGTTTTCCATGAATGAGAAATACTGGGTGAGAAATACTGGGCAAGAAATAAGAGCTGCACTGATGAATCCTCCGGGTCTAGCCTTGGACATATTGTAGTAGAGCAGCTCATTTTCTACTTGGTAATTTTGACCAGCCAGCCACCCACTTTAATAATCTTCTTCCTGTTCACTGGTTCAGTGGCACGCAGAGCCACTAATCGGTGGAGACATGTCACGGTTTCCGCATGATAGTGTCACTGTCATATTCCAGGGTAGCAGCGCTGCTCCCTTATACAATGGGACCTTCAGACATATGAAACCAAGTGAGTTTTTTTGTTAAAATAGTAAAAAGGACATTTCCACCTTACATGTCTTGGTTTGTAGGTCTATATTTCTGGTTATGGGAAAGACAGCACTATATACTGCCTACCGGTTATGTCAAAAATGAATGATTTAGGAAAGCATTGCGATCTCGGGGAGCCCTGTCGCCAGCTGGTATTGGAACTGAGCATTCCATGGGTCGTAGCATAGTTCTGTCAAGACAGCTGCTCTTGGATTTTGGAGCACCTGGTAAAATGGCTCTGTGCGTGTGGTCCCTGTCTGTACTCCCTTCGTAAAACAATCTGTCCCTTCACCAGACATGCTGTTTAGATGGCAAATCATGGCAATGGATAAATAATGCCTCTGGCAAAAGCCTTGTGAGTAGAAATATCTTTTTTCTACTTGGGAAAAGAAGTAATTGCCTTGTTCCTGACAGAAAATGTCCCACGTAACAATGATAGACATTTATTTTTCAAAATGAGCACAGTCCCAAGTGAATGGCCACAAAATGTTCTAGGGAAAATGTAATAAATGCAGTTGTGGCTACTCAGTAGTGTTCTATTTCAAATAAACCATTCCGATTGAATATATATTTGATTATATAAAGTGGCTTAGATTTAGGCAGTCACAAGGAGATGATTTAAATTTTATGCATTTGACATGGATATTTTCTTGTGTTAAGGACCACCTTACCAGAATATTTATTTGTTATATTTTCAAGGATGTCTGTTCAATTAATAATTAATATCAGTAAAGCCTAAGTCCAAAGAAAAATGAATGCAATTGCCATCAATCACAGTTAAATTTATTATTTTGCTTTAGCAATAAAAAACACATCGGAGGAATCACAAGAAGAGGCTGTGAAGGAAAGTTAATGGCATGGGAGAGCACTGGAGGGAGCAGAGGTCTATTAGGTGCTAGAAGAATATAGGAGAGAAATTTAATTGGTGTGTGTGAGTACGTGTGTGTATATATCGTAATATCTAGCATATATATATATATATATATATATATATATATATATATATATCTATCTCCAATACAATGCATTTTTGTAGTCTCATCGTGGTTCACTTGCATCAGGCTATTTTCAGGCCTGATTGCTACATTGCAATGCTAATAGATTGGCCTTGTTTGGGACTTGTAACATTCTTTTTTTTTTTTTTTTTTTTTTTTTTTTTTTTTTTTTTTTTTTTTGTGGTGCTGGGGATCGAACTCAGGGCCTTGTGCTTGCAAGGCAAGCACTCTAATCACTGAGCTAAATCCCTAGCCCTGACTTGTAACATTCTTGCTCCATTGTGGCTATAGAAAGTCCTCCTGACGTTTCCATTCTGCGGTGTTGCTCCTGTCTGAGGGGAAACACTGCACGCCGGCTGTTTGCTTCCTATTGCCAACGACGTTACATAACAGTTTTCTTCTTTCTGAATCAACCGTTCTGTGTAAGAGCAGCTGAAATCAGGTCGAAGTCAGTCTGTAGGGATTTAATTTGTTGAGTCCATATCCAGTTGGATTTCAGGATATTCTTGATAAGAAGGTTGTTATCTGTATCTAGAGAAGAAATTTTCCCTCTCCTTCTTTTTTGTAACATGATGACTCCTTGAATTATTTAACATGACACATCATTTTTGCTCATCTGGGCAGGATGCCTTGGCCAGCTATGATATATGCAGGTGGAAGAAAGAAGAAAGAAATGCTTATGTGTCCATGTAATAATAGGTTATGCATCTAGGGCAGCCACTAGAAATCCCCATCACAAAACTGTACTTCAATGTCAATTTGAGTAATTTTTAGAGTCAGGTGACGTTTTATTTCAAAGAATTTATATACCTCTGTAAGTGCAGTAATAGTTTTATATTTCATAAATCTCCCTTTGTTAATGAACAAAACTCAATGTGTGTATGCTAGTTTATGAGAGGATGTGTATAGTTTTCAGTAAGAAAACTAATTTGGGAGTTCTCCAGAACATTGGTATGATTATGTTTTTTTTTTTTTTTCCTAGAATCAGAGATAAATCTAGAAAACATTTCACGCTTGTATTTCTGGACAATTAAAAATGTAGCTGACACATTGTGAAGAGCAAGTGAGGTTTTCTTCCTAGGAGATTCCTGAATAGATGAAATTTCCTCATTTTGGATATTTTTTCATATCTCATGAAGGAAAATATTCAATACTGGTTTCAGACATATGAATGTCTCTAAAAATTCTCTCAAATATACTGGACAGAAGTATATATTGTCACAAGGCAAGCCATGTTTCCACATAATTTGTTGCATACACTGACCAGACAGAGAGCTGCAAATAGAAGTATTATTTATTACTATGAGAACAAGTCAGCTACCAGTGTTTGGACTCAAACAAATTTTCAGAGTGTGTATAAATATCATTGCCAAATCAGGGTGAAAATTCTCTGAATAAATTGACAACAACATCAACAATAGTTTCATTGGTTAGCTATTTCCCTTACCTCCTCTAGTATTCTTAAAGTGAATATTCTCATTACTAAGAGTGGAGAGGAAAGTCAAATTTTAAAAGAATAAAGATTGAATTTAATAAAGATATATAATGTATCAGAAGGGACCTATAGAATGTAATATACCTTCAGATTAGTGAAAAGAATAGATGTTAAATTTATGTCATCAGTAACACATGGAAGATGACAATTAGGGGCATTACTCATATATAAAGCATAAATAGCACTTCCGGAAAATCATTAGTTTCCCTTACGTGACAGAAGAAAATACTTTGAGATGAAAAATACTATAATATAATGAAGATATGTGAAAACATCCCAGCATTTAGAGAAGCGGGCCCAAAAGAATTGCCAGTTCAAGTTTTGCCTGGAGAACTTCACAAGACCCAGTTTAAAAGGATAAATAAAAGGGCCAGGTATGGTGGTGCATCCCTATAATCCCAGCACTTGGGAGTCTGAGGTAGGAGCATCACCGTGAGTTCAAGGCCAGTCTGGGCTACATAGTGAGTTCAGGGCCAGCCTGAACTACATAGTGAGACCCTGTCTCAAAAAACCTAAATGAATGAATGAATGAATGCACGGAGAATGTAGCTCATTGGTAGAACACTCCTGGTTTGATCACGAAAACCACAAAAGCAAGAAAAGCAACAAAAATATGTAGAAAGACCAGCTGATCATAAAGAGATAACAATGAACAATAATAACTGTAACTAGAAAGTAAAGAAATAAGGTTGATTTAGAAAAAAAAATCTTTGTTATCATTTTAAGTGGATACTTTTACTTTGTCCCATCATCTGCTTGATTTGACAATGTTGAGTTGTCTCTTGCATTTCTGAGTTTTGTGTACTTCTAGCGGATTTCTATGAATACTCAACATGTTCCAAAGAACCCAAAGTATAACAGTCCAGAGAAAGTGGAGATGGTTTTGAATAGGATATGTAAATCCAATTAGTAGTAGTTGAAGTTTAACAATTATGATAGTTTTTAACTGTGATCGTTACGAGATCATGTTCACTATGCTGAAAAGCAGACTAATCGATATCACAGTCAAGAGGTAATCTTCCATGTTTCAGCACGCACAGACATCTTAGGTGAGTCATATAGAAAGGCCCACCTGTCGATGATAGATCTGAACACCATTTGAAGTATCTGGTCGCATCAACTTGCAAATGTAAAATACCATGTACCAGCGTTAAATTCCAAATGCATGGTATACACTGTTAATGAAGAAAGAAATTAATAGTCATTGGGGGTCAGAGATAGTGAATCAGCATTTCTAAACAATATCAGCGATAACATTCCTCGTAGGAGAAAGCAAAACAAAACAAATCAAGCACTAGTTTGTTCTCAACTCTAAACAGTTGCTTCTTTCTTTGGTGACTATATATATACATGTAAATGATATGTATATATATGTAAATGATTTAGTTTAAATATAAATGAGTATGTCTTTATATAAATGTGCTTGTAAGTGTATAAATTACAAATATGTAATATTTAGTACATATCCATTAAATAAATTGTATTCTCGAAGTAATTTAATTCAAAGAAATTCGACCCACACTGTACTATATATTCCTGTATTATAAAGTAGATTCTAAATGAATGAGAATATCACATTCATTCTATTTTGGAGATTATATTTTTGAAATATTTCTTTTTCTGAGGGTATTTTTAACATTAGGAGAAAAAACCATTCTTTTCAGTACCATGTCATCAAGCAAAAAGATATTGCAGAATATAAAGATAACAAGGAAAATATTTTCATACACAAAGTGTAGTGCTCAATGTAAAGCCATATTTACAATTTAGATATATTTTGAAAATCTCAAATTTTGACTTACTTTGTTATTTATTTTACAATGTGGATATCAGCAAATCAGCTCCAATTTTCAATACTGCTCTATAAGGTGTTTTTTGGTATTTTGTTTCTAATTTCTAAGAGATCATTTTTTGAACTGTTGTAAAATTTTAAATGAGGCAAATAGAACTCAGAGTAGAATTTGTGAGTACTCAAATTTAATCTTGAAAAATGTACGGTAAAACACAAATTTTACAAAGTTTCTTAAATATTGATGCATAGACATTGATAAGAATATTATCTACAAAATAATAGCAAGGAAAGGAAAACATACATTAGAAGCAAATAAACAAACTTTTATTTTCAAAAGAAAACCGAATGTCAGTATTTGAATGTTTAGATTATTTACTAAATACTAAGCACTTGTTCTAAAGCATTCAAATAAATGTTAAAATTCATTCATCTTCTGCCATTTTATCTTAATTCTTAAAATAATTTTTGAATGTTTTAATAGAATATAATATTAATTGATGATATTTATTTTAATGAAGATGTTTTAATAGAAATTTTCATTTTGAAAACATTTAAAAATTCTATAGTCTGCCTCAAAGAAATGAGAAATAGAGAATATTGCACTTTTAGAAATTGAATGTGTGTTGGAAGTTTTATAAAGCACAGCTAAACTTGTCCTTGTATAAGACATTTTTCAAATACTAGTATACATTCTTTGTTAGAAATCATCGTGAAGAAAAATTTATAACTTGTTTTTCCATTAATACTTAGAAAGGATAAGTGGACAATTTTGACCATACTATGTATTGAGTATACATGTACAAGTAAGATTAACTTTGAAAATGTCATTGATAACAAATTATAATATTATTACTCACTACTGCAACAGAAAAAAATATATGCACGTTTTTCAGTCTTTCCAAAAAGTGAAATAATGTAATCCTTACTTTTTTATTTATATTTATAATGTTTATTACTTTCATATTAATCTGTTTGTAATTTAGTGGCATTTATAGATATATATGTATATTTGCATGCATAACAAAATTTTCACTGTATGTATTTTCTAAATGTTGATGTTTTATTTCATAAGGTTAACTAGAGATAATGTTTTGTGGTTAGATTCCTTTAATCAACCATTTTGGAATCAAATATGTAATTTAGGCCCTTGGTTATAAAGCTTTCTTCGTTTAAGGAAAAAAGGCCATTTTGTGTTTCCTTTCCTACAGTAAAGATTTATGCACATAAAACTTGATTAGATTATATGGAAAGAATCTTTCTGTTTCCTGTCTGCCGAGCTGTGAGCCTTCTCCTCTGCCACATCCCTCCGCCATGCTATCTTGCCTTGGAGTAAGCTGACTGTGAAATGAAACCTGTACAAACTGTGAGCCAAAATGAACCTTCCTCTTTTAAGTTGCAGGTGTAGAGATGAGAGACGAAAAAGTAACTGAGACATGCTTGTATTACTTTTCTTAGGATCTGACAGTTTTCTTCTGATCATTTCATCCATCATATTAGCAAATGATCCTATAGAGAATTCTGTTAGTTTTAATTTCATTTTCCTTTAAGAGAGAGGAAGGTCTAATAAGCTTGCTGTGATTGTGATATTATCAGTTTTGTCTTCCTTTATCATGGTGATGAAATAATCTTGTCTTATTATTATTATTGATGTTTTTTCCAATTATTTCTACTCAACAGGGAATATAATAATCAGCTGAATGGAATTTTTTTTTAGTCTCACCACAGGCAAAAAGTTGTTTATTGTTCTGTTAGTGAAGTTACTGTACTCACATTTTCTCTGTTGGATGACAGCTAAGACTTGTCTTCTGTCACTTTGGACTGGCATTAGCACTGCTGACATCATGGAACTGAGTCCTATTCTGTATCTTCTACATTAATATCTTCCCTAAATTATAAATCTCATTCATTTGTTTTAAACTCCAAATGCCCATTCATTCACTCAACAATTTATATTCCTAATTTAAATTTATTTAAGTAATACATAAAAATGTAGAAACTGTAGTAGTTATAGAGAGCCGTGTGATGTTCTGACACATGCATATAACAATTTTTTATGCCTGGGTAAAGTGTGTATTTTCTATGCTTAGCAAAGCGTATGTTTAAAACTGGTTGATCAGAAGGAATATAATTTTCTTCTTTAAAGGTTGCTGTAATCTTGAGAGCCCAGTCCTCTGTTAGCTTGCGCCAGTACATGTCATTGATCGGAGACCACTTTGGAGTGAAGATGTAGTTATCCAAACTTTCGGATTATTAACCACTCTTGTGCACAAGCCAATCTATAAAATACTGAATCCATGTCAATGTGTGAATCAAAATCAAAATTATATTTAATTCTTCTTTGCCTAATATTTTTACAGTTCATTCCATGGCAAGTTCACCAAACTCCTATTGATGCATACTGCTGATTTCTTAGTTTTTTTCTATGTAAAGGTCGTTTATGTGCAGAGTTAACCCTGTACCTCTGCTTCGTGTTAGGATTTTCTGTGATATGTTCTCAGTCGTCCTGCTCAGTCTTTATGTACATACGAGTTTCCTTAAAGGGGACCTGGATTTGGCAATGCAGGAACAAGCTCTTTTTGGGTGGTGCTGGTGCTGGGGATCAAACTTGGTGCCTTGTACTTCCATTTGAGCTAAACCTCAACCCCTGGAACAAGCTTCTTATGTGAGTAATGGTTAACTTTTTCATCGCTGGACCAAACACCTGACACCCACAGCTTAAAGGAGGAGCGGTTTATTCGGCTCATAGTTTGAGAGAATTCAGCGTATGATTCCAAGGCAGAAAAGGTTAGTAGAAGGGACAGACAGAGAAAAAACTGCTAATCCCATCGCAGGTGGAAACAAAGAGGGAGGAAAGAGCCAGCATGAGAGACATGTCCTCCAAAGGCAGCCCCGGCCCATCTCCTCCAGGCCTCCCCTGCTCAGTTAAGAACTCAGCAATGGGTCAATGCTCTGGTGAGTGCGGTTTCTGCAGTGAACAACCTCAGCACATGAGACCTTTGGAAAATACTTCAGATCTACTTCATGAGAGCAAAGGAAGGTAAACTGGCTCAGATGAGGAAACTGAGCTGTTTGTAGTGTCGAGGGGAATTTAAAATGCATTTAGTTTATTTATCCTAATTTATTTCAACCTGAATGTCTCCATACTAATTCTCATATCACTAGTGCATTCTCCTTAGTGTGAAAGGCCTGGAAGGAGCATTTTAACTTCACAGCACTGATCAGACTCTGGCTTTAAACCCTGCATTTTGATAGTCAAGATACTCCTTTAGCATTTCATAGAAGACTTTGCATGTTTCATTCATGTTTTGGAGTCAGGTATGCACAGCCTTCAATTTGTTTTGTATTAAATGTGCATTCATAGGTATAATCAGAGTCCTCTGGAAGTGTTATCTTTATAATGTTTTTCCCACAAAACCTACTCATTACAAGTCCTTGACCACCAAAGGTCTCTTTCCATCTGTACTTTGCTTTGTGCAGCCACCACTGACCATTAGAGCAACTGTGATGATATTTGTCCACACAGCAATTATCCTTGGCCAGTTTTCTTTCTCGTAAGGGAAATACAGTCACTCTTCAAATAAATAAACTAAAATAAATTCCAGAAAACTGTTTTGAGATTCTACAATGAATTCTGCAAAACGAAGAATGAGAGTAACTATGGAAAAAATAAAAACTAGGAGAAACATAAATTAAAATGAAAATAATAAACTTGTGTAATTCATTATTGCACTAATTATGTAGGCAGCATTCATTTCACTCAAGTCTCTTATAAAAAGCCAAAGAGACTAAGATGGGCAAAAATGCAAACTAAGTTCTATAGTATTACTTTTAGAAGGAAAAATGGGAGAAATAGTTGAAGAGGAATGATTACCTAAATAATCAAATTTATGGTAAAAATAAACCTGGAGCTGGATTTGCGGGTGTGTGCCTGTAGTTACAGCTACTGGAGAGGTCGAGACAGGAGGATCTCCAGTCTAAGTTTAGCCCGGGCAATTTAAGAAGTCAGTTTAGACCTCAGAAACAAAAATATGAAATAAAATCAAGCAGGAAATACTGTGGAGTTGAAAAAATTATGAGAAAAAAAGATTTAACCGTTGTAGTGTCTGCACACAAAGCAAAATGACATCTAATTTTGTAAAGCAGTTATCCTAGAAATAAAGGATATAATTTTTAAAAAATGTAAACACCATAAACTCACACCATTTTCGGGAAAGAAATGCTTATACATCTTTAAGATGATCTAATAAAACAGACTAAAATAGATGAACAATAAAGAAGCATGTAATATACATAAATTTCATCCTCCAGAGAATAATTATCTTAATAAATTCCTCCATTAGCATCTTTGGAGTCTATTTTTTCTGTGATATAATTTTATTAGAAAGTGATATTTTTAAAACCCATGAAACAATTTCTGTAAAATTTAGAAATATTTTCTTAAGTAATCTTTTTGTCAAAGAATAGGAAACTGGAACAAATTACAATTAGCTTTTGGAAACTGGGAAATATTACCAAAGAGGAAATTCAGAATTAAAATGTCTAATTATCTAAAAAGTAATGAAATTAATAATTTCAAGAAAACACTAACATTAGAAATACTCCTAGGTCTATTTCTAGAGGAACAACAAATACTTAAATGCCTTTGTTAATTTTAATAAACAATCGGAATAAATGAACCATCAGTAGCAAGTGATAACCACAAATAAACCATTTTTGGTGAAATTTTAATTAATTAACCAGGAAATAATCACAACGGAAGTGTTCATTAGCTTTGCAGATGTTCCTCTAGTGCCTGTCTTGTGTTAGCTATTTATTTCAGGCCTTCAGAAACAGTTTGAATGAGATACAGGCAAATGCTGGACTTACGGTGTTTACATTCTAGTGAGCAAAAGTCATTATGAAAATTAAAGAGAAAAAAGACACTGTAGAATTGAAATTTTTTTACAATAAGTGTTTACGGTCTAACCAAAGAATAGCTCCAAAATTAAAGTAGATTTGAGTAAATTCTGACATTTGTCCAATCCATGCAGGTGTTGGGAGAAAATGCACTATACCAATAAGCCGTATTTTAAAGTATAAGTAACCAGCTAATTATCAACACAGACTTTAACATCTTTGACTTCTTCAAAGATAGTAAATCTTTAAAGGAAAAGTGAGAGAACTTAATTAAGTAGAAAAAGGATTACACAAACACTCATAATGAAAGCATTGCAAGAGGTTACGTTGCTATTATTATGTGCATAACCCCTGTAATAAATTCAAATACATGTTGTCCTAGAAAAGTAAAAGTTATTCACAATGGCACAATAAAAATAGAAAATAAATTGGAAAATAAACCGAAGAAATCATGTACTTTGTATTGTCGTGATTTTAAACATTTGTTTGAGACATGGTCTCACAACAGAACACAGCCTGAGCTTACACTTGCTATGTAGCCTAGTGTGGCAGGGGTCCGACTCATGATCTCCCCACCCCAAAGTCCTGTGTCAACACTCCAACTATTCCTCATAATTTAAAAACACAAAAAGATACAACGGATTCATCCATGCTTTTCTGAACCTTGAAAGTGCCAATTCGTATAGAAACACAAAAAATATTATTAAAAGTTATTTTAAAATGGATTTAACTTAGACTCATTAAAAGAAAATATTTTAGAAAGCTAGAGTAATAGAATATAAAATTGACATGAGAAAATGAAAGATCATGCAGATAAATAAAGATAATAAAAGAGGTGACATTACCCGTTTTTAATTTTTCGCTACAACCCATCAACAATTAAAATGTGCGTATTTCATTGCATCTCTAGGAATTTATTGCATTTCTATCTTTCTCCAAAATAAAAGTACAAAATTATTTATGGCAATGATGCTGAGGAAGAATTCACTGCCTCACACATGCAGGAATGAATACAATGGTACTAGGTTATTCAAGATAGAAAAAATTTTATTGTACACTCAAGTGGCAAGGAGGCCAGATTAAAAAAAGCCCAAATCTCTCTCCCTGATTGGTTGGTAGTAAGAAGATTTAGATAAAAAAAGAAGGGAGAAGTTGCTTGTTGATTGGATGATGAGGAGGAGGATTTTAGGATTCTTTCCCCTGGACACAGTGGTACATCTATTTCTCTTCAGGTGTCGCGGGCTTATTTTTGGTGGAAGTTAGCAGGTTTTGAGCATACAATGTCAGAAATTACTGGCAGGGCAAGCTAGATTCTTCTGTGTATGTCCGCTCTTGAAAAGCTAGTTTTAAAATGTCCTGAGTGGATTCTGGAGGTGGCTCTAAGGAAGCAACAAAACAAAACAAAACTTGTATACTTTTGTTATTTAAGGAACTTACGTCTGAGGGTGTCCAAGCCTTAATCAATTTCAGCTACATGAAAAAAGTGATACTTACATATGCATCTCTTATAAAGACATAGGAAAATTTCTTGTGTGAACATCCATGAATGTACAGCAGTTTAAACATTTTTTTTCCAAAACTGTCCTCAAGGTAGTACAGATTATTCATAAGAATCCATAGAAAGAAATATCAGAAAAAAGTCCGTGTATTGATAAATTGACTATAAAAATTTATTGCAATGATGTGATGCTATGCAAAAGTGAGAACGTATCTTAGTGGAGGTGGAAATTGAAAGGAATTTTAAAGGGTAATTGTTAAATTTCCCTGCTAATACATATTTTTAAATTTAAATACATATTTTGCAATTAATAAAAATTAATTGCAAACTGTAAAAAGCAAAAAATAAAAAGAAAATCTATAACCTATAAACTATAGCTAGTAATTTAAACTGCAGAAACATTCAAGAGCAGTTTGCTAAATAGAATCAAGTGAAAAAATCTTCTTATGCAAACCTTGTATTTTTAAATATCCCATCGATAAGGAAAATTGATGTTGATTTTAAAATACTGGTATGAATATTCAAGTGTAAGTTAAATTTGATAAGAAAGCTGATGACTGTCCAAAATAGTAACATGTGGAACTAAATGAGGAGCCTGACTCAGGACTAACTCTTAGTGGTCGCTGTTATTCTGTAATGAAAATGTTTCCGTGCTGCAATAAGTGGAATTGTTTCTGAACAACTATGATAATATTTAAGATCTGACTGAAATATTTTTCCATTTTGTTTGTCTTTCACTTTTGCAGATGGACGTAGTTTCATTTGATGTGAAAGTAATACGACGATAGATTTTTAATGAGATTTTAAAAATGTATCAAATACTTGGCATATTCATATAGATCATTATCAAACAAAAAACACGGGTTGGGGATTTATCACAGTGGTAGAGCACTTACCTAGCTAGCAAGCACAAGACCCTGAGTTCAATCCCCAGCACCAAAAAAAAGAAAAAAAAAATTGACTAGCCAAAGTGTATTTTTTGGGGAGTGAGTGCTGGGAATTGAACTCAGGGCCTTGTTCTCGCTAGGCAAGTGCTCTACCACTGAGCTAATCCCCAACCCTGCGGTGTATTTTTTAAACTGGTTTTATTACTGTAGCTACCAATAGGCAAAATTAGATCTAGTTATCATGAAGTTATAAAACGTTGCTGGAAATTTTGCACATGGCATTGTTTGATCACTCTACTCATTTGTCCAGTCCCCTAACTTGTTTTAAAAGACTTTGAAAAGAAGTCTTTGGTTCTTAACAAAAAATTAATAAATTTAAAACAATACTATAGGCAAAGCAATAAAAGCCTTGCTTCATATGCTATATTAAATTGTTAAAAAATCAGAATCGAGCAAAATATCTTATGATTTGTTTTTAAGATTTAGGTTCAATTTTATAACAACAGTAATTACAAATAAAAATAATTATGGAAGATAAGTATTTAATTTTGTTTTCTCTTTTGAATAATACGGATAAGGAGAAAGACCACATGGTGGTGAGGAGGTATTCACAACATTTCTAGACTTCTAACTTGGATGTCTGCATTTCACGAATCATAAACTAGTGGTCAATGATGTCTTCAACCAAAGGAAAAGGGAAATATTGTAGAAGAGGAGTGGATGGACTTCAATTTAAAGCAAAAAAGAGACTATTAAAGTTTTTTTTTTTCTCATGTCATATTGGCAGGATATGATCAGAGATCAACTAAAACATAGCTGAACTAGCAGCTGATAAATGTTGCCTTCAACTGGGGTTTCTTGTAACCATATTATTATCAAGATTTTTATTATGGGTAAAAGGTAGAAGGAATATTGGTGATAATTCAGTTTTCTGAAGCTTTATGGTAAAAAGACAATGTTTTACATCACACAGAAGTATAACTGTGATACTACAGGGATTGTAATAATTATTAAATTGGCAGAAGTTCAAGAAAGTACGATTAGGATAATTGTCAAAGTATATTTCAATATTGTAGATAACATGTATACAAATCTAGCTCCTTCTTGCTTTTGTCTCTAGTTATTCTTTTTCCAATTCTATCATTCAGCTCCTTAATCTAAAACCCATAATTAGTGCTCTGCAGCAATAAATAGGCAACTACACTGTTACGGGACACATTTGTTTTGTTAATCAGAAAAAAAAAATGATAGACTATTTTATTCTTTCTTTTTCTTACAATTTTCAAGAATGATAATTTGCTTCTATAAATGAACAATTGAGAAATTAAGTTTTCTTTCCGAGTTATTTGTCCTGAAAAGAATGCCATATGACCACTCATTTCTACATATCCATTTCTGTGTCTGATTGATATAAATATCCACAGCAGCTAATTTAAGGCTGATATTTAGGGGTCTACACAATAGCAAACCTCATGTTCCAATAGACATTATCTTCTATTTCCCATCAGATTTCAACTGTTCTTGTACAGCAAAACCAATTTCCATTCATTATAAACAAAAAGTTATTTAAATTAAAATAACTCATGATTTTTTTTTTTTGTTGTTAGGTGAATGTTCCATAAATGGAAATTGTGAAATCAAATGACAGGGTAGCTCAAGATTTCTATTTTCTTGTTGACTTCCATTTAGTTATTTAATAAATTCCTGACAGAAGAGAGTTAAAGCCATCACACATAATACCTGATATGTCTGTTTCTCCCTTCATTTCTACTTTTGTTTCAAGTAATTCAAATCTTATTGTCAGGTGCATATAAATTTAGGATTGAAACTTTTTTTAATCTCATGTTTTTATTTGCATTTATTAATAGAATTTATGCTATTTCTGGATTTACAAATTTTCTTGCTCACTAATTTATTTTTAATCCCCATATCAATACTCATGCACTTTCTCAGGGCTTAGTAGATGTGTGGACAGCCAAATAACAGCTGAGTTGCCCAACACTCTGGGTTCCAGCTGAAACCAAAGAGGGCACACTCTGCCTCCTGTTTTAGCTCCCACAAGAGGTGACCAGGGAAGGAGACGATAGGCTCAGTGCTATGAATCTGAGGTTGCAGTTGGAGGTGAATTCCACTTTTAACAGATGTTTAGGAGATAGCTTCTGGTAAGTAACTTAATACTTATGAATGTACTTTTTCTCTTTTGTAAGTAAAGTAAAGAAAGTAAAATCTACTAATGGCTACTAAAATCTACTATGACTACTTGAGTCAGAGCAAAAGGGTCTATTTTGGGGCTCACAAATTTAATTATAAAATCATGTTTTTCATTTTTTAAATTGATTTAGAGAATGTCTCTAGAAGTTAAAATTAAGAAAACTCTAGGAGTATATCATTTAAAATATACACTTTATCACTTGCTTTTTAAATAATTGTGAAGAACAGCCAATAAAAATGGAAGAGTATTATGAGGATACAGTAGGAAGTTTATATAAATATGGTTTTGCATTTTTATGAAGCTTATAGAATGAATAATCTAAAATTTTAAAATGTAGAGATTTTTCTCATATTCACTGCATGCTTATTTTACTTACAATTCAGTGTGAATTTTTTTTCCATTTTTTACCTCTTTAAAAAATTTTTATTAGTACACGATTGTAGTAATGATTACATTCATTGTGGAAAATAGGTACATGCATGTAACACAACTCAGTTCTTTTTTTTTCCCCCTTCCCCTCCTCCCCTCCTTTTTTGCCAATATCAGATTCATTTTTTTATGTCCTTGTACAGTTAATTATCGTACATAAAGATTAAAAACCACATGAAAAGGCCAAAAACATAGAAAACAATTATACTAAATCAAGATGCACCTTTAGATACAGTGCCCATGATGGGTTACAATAACTTATAATTTTACATTATATTACTTAAAAAGATACCATTAAATTATATCAAATTCAGATCCTATAGAATCAAGACTTACTTTTATCCTCTTATTTGGTGATACAACCATTGGTGTTTCTATACCTGTTAATATTTGAACAACATCACATAGTTGTCAAATTCGTATCAATTCAGTTACAACATTGACAGATCAAAATAATCTGTAGTATATCAAATTAGAACACAACCTTTTTATTGTTTCTTAATTTTAGCATGTTGTTATTACCAACTAGTGACCGAGATATTCTTTAAGATACACTGAGAAATTTCTGTTAATTAGGTAGCAACTATTTTTCTATACGTCGTTGACCTTTTCCAAATTCTTTTTTGTCAGTATTTTATAAGCCATTTTTAAAAACAAAAAATAAAAAGCAAAAGGTCATTGTTTGAAGCTATTTTTCATAAGTGATTAAGGGAAACAAAAATCCTATTTCTGCATTTTAAAAATATTTTGCGAAGTATACTTCAGTTAAGCTTTTTCGATGATTTGTGTATTTTGTGTAATGCTAATTAAATACATGGCATAACGATGGCTCAGGACTGAAGCCCTTTGCAACAGTTGCTCAGATAGCATAAGTCTTTGACGGGTTTACATGTTAAAAGAAATCTGCTCTTTTTATTTCAAGTGAGGACTAAATTTGCAGACAGAGTGATGAGTGGGTTCAGTAGGCAACCTTAGAGGAGTAACGGGAGCCAGATTATATAAGGATTTATACTCCATGGAAAGGTCCTCAACTTCTATTCTGAGGCTATCTGATTTGCATTTTAATAGGATCACTCCAGTTATGACGTTGAAAATACATGGAAGGCAGTCAAGGGTAGAAACTGTACCCTAATGAGGAAACTATTGCAGTAACACATGAAGTAATATGAAAATGTGGCTTGGGCCAGGTTAGTAATTGATGGTCAAATTCTGGATCTATGTATCCAAAAGCTTGCCGGATTTAAATTAAAACCTGAACAAAGTGAAACAGATTGTGATGCAGATATCTACAAAGAGACTGTTGCAAGCAAAGGAGATTTCGGTTTTCAATGCCTTGATATTGGGATGTGCGTAGAGTATAGGAACCGTGAGGAAGTCAGAGTGGCTGGATCAGAGAGAAGGTCTGAAGGATGGAGGCCCGGGACGCAATGAGCTCAGAGAGATGGATGGGGTAGACAGAGCAGGGCAGGGGTGGGTGTGAGAAAGACAGAGAGAAGTTCAAGATAACATCAAGAATTGCAAAGCTGAGCAACAAGAAGTATTGACTGAGTGCAAATAGTGCAGAACATGCATTGTTTGGAGGAGAGCATCGTTTAGTTTTGTGCGCCAAGTTTGAAACGTGGAGGTGCCAAGTATGCTGTTTGATGGTCTGACCTAAGTTTTTCACAGAGTGAACTTGTGTGACAATGTAAGTATGTGAGGGAGCAGCGTTTAGGGTCAGATAGGGAGTAGAATGGAAAGCGAATGGTCCCTACGTTTTCCACTAATCAGGGATTAAGGAAATGAAAAGTCACAAAAAGAAACTGATTAAAACTCAATCTGTTACATGAAGTTACTCAACAGTAGGTCACTCCCTACTTCTACTTCCAGAGCTTTGGTGGATTTGTAAGTGATTCGCTAGCCATGTTATGTGTCTGCGTATGTGGCTTCCATACTGTTTCAACAAGTGTCTTTAGAACATATAAAGTATTTGAGTCAGATTTTTAAAATAAAATTGTTCTTGTATTTTCTTTAGGAATAAATGAAGAACTAATTTTTCTTTTTTAAAGAAATCTGTAGGTTTGGGAAGTTTGGAGGAAATGGGGAAAGTACAGTACTTTTAAATAGATGCATTTTTGTATTTCTGAATTTTGAGATAGATAAATATATTATCTATTCAAAAATAAAACAAAAATACTGGAGTCATAATTATATTTTTAATGTTAACATTAGCTAATTTTTCAAAACATATTTTCCTATTAGTTTTATACCTAAAATGAGATTTGACAATTTACCAGTGTTTGCATTAAAATATCAGTGTGAATTGAATAAGTTTAGATTATTTTTCCCATCTGTTTATAGTATATTTTCAAAATTTAAAGATGTGTACTTTTAAAGATGTTTCACCAAAGAGTTTTCATTCTTTACAAAGCAAGATCAGTTATCTTTTCCAGTCATGTATTTTCTATTAGTTTTGACTCCTATAAAGGCTAGTCGAAACACATTTGAAATGCTTGGCTTTTTCTGCATGAGTTGATTTTTAAAGTTATCACACTTACTGTTGTTTTGCATGCTTTCCACATTTATAAGCCTACTACTAACTATTTTGTTGTTTAAATAAAAGACTGTGCTGACAATTAAATGAGGTTCATGCATGCTTCACTGCCATATCTGATTATCATCAATGTGAACAGAAGCAGAATGCTGAAATTACTGGTTTTAGTCTGCATCTCGGTGGCCTTATTATACATACCAAGGTGAAAGTGTCAACTCGGAAGAATATAATTATATAATTTAAGCTGCAGTAGCGGCAAGGTTAAATCCTCGCTTTACAAAACTTGAGAAAAAAGCTGTAGTAGATTCTAGGTCTGGAAGTGCCTTTGCTTATGAATTTGACCTCCTATATTTACCCCCTTTACTAAGTTTCACTTAGGTAAGATTTGCAACACGGGTGTTAATTCAATTAAATTTTTGGATTGTTTATATTTTACTTGCCTTAAGTAAATACTGTTTTGAAACACCAGAAGACACACAGCATATTTTTATATTTGGTGTCATTTAGGGAGATCAAGTGTAAAATGTGTTTGAGGTAAAATAACAAATTACTTATCAACAGTTTTGACTCTCAAGAGTTAAAATCTGGTTTAGTAAATACATTCTAAAGATTTTTGTTAAAATTGAGGGTCTCTAGCATTTAATTATGTATTGAAAACTCAATTATCTCAATGTTTATTTTCACTTGAAATAGTTTTTTAGGAATTGACAATTCTGAAAATTTAATTTTTAAAACTTTTAGTCTTGTTTGTATTGATATAGGAAAAAATTTGTAGTTAAATATAAAAGTATGCCATATGAAACAATATTCTTTTTTGTATGTAATGAAAACATCATGCCTTTCAAGTATGAATCTTATTAAGAACAAATCCATTCACATAACATACATTCAATACATTTTGTCTGGCTCCTTTGAAAGTATGAAATTGTTCGGATGTTATCACTGAAATGATAGAAATGGAATTTAAATATATGGCAAAGCCATGGAGACAAAGAATCATATGAATAATGTAAAAGCACAATAAAGAACTCAAGGAAAACGAAGGAACATCTTCCTTATGTTGCACACATGTGGTTATTAGAAAACGTGTAGAAGTGAGTTATTCTGGAGAAGGAAATGAGAAGCGCAAAATCAGAAAGCAAGAAAGAATCTTAGACATTTGTGAATCTCCGTTCTGAGGTAAGGAGAGTAGAAAATGTCTGACTAGGGCACAATTTTAAAAACCATAATGTGTGGATATTATACCTCCAGGCTCTATAAGTAACAGTGAAAATAGATTTATGTAAATAGCAAAATTATGTCCTAACAGATGTATTTGTTCATTGTTATAAAAAGATGAATAATTTATTCATGTGAGCTTTTCTTTACCTAGAAATATGTTTTAGAAATTATTTTAAGGAAAAAGAAATAAAAGTTAAAATGCAACATGTCTAATTTTTTAAAATAACAAAATATATATATTTCCAAAAAAGTCAAAACTTTTTACATATTAATCTGTGTTTTTAAAATGTACATAATACTCATATGTAACTGGAAATACTTTCTATTTCAGAAAGATGCAGACAGAAAAATAGTAAATATTAAGCTTTTATGTCAAAAAGAAGAATTTGAAGTAATGTCTTTTCTTAGTTAGTATGGGTCAAATTTTATTGAGAGATTTCTTGAATACATTTATGTCTATAAATATATTTCTTTACCTGTCCCTTTATTTATCCCTATAACTCTGTCTCAATTTATATCTGTGTGTCCCTCTGTGTCCCGTCCATTATTTATGCCATAGAATATGTTGTTTAATAGAATATTCACCAGTTTTAGATCCAGAAAATTTGTTTTAGTTGATAAATGAGAGAGAGAGAGAGAGAGAGTGAGAGAGAGAGATCATGAGGGGAGCAGATATTCTTTGTCTGAGAATGTGATACAACACAATTGTATCCCTCGATAGGAGTTTGTGTATGTGTCACTGGAAAGAGTAGAGGAGCAGAAAAAGACAAAAAATGCACACTATTAATTACAAAGAATTTGCAAACAAAAAGCACTCTAAAATTGAAATAGTTATGTACTGATCATGTAACCTGAGATGTGTTTTCCATTTTATGACCTTTTGTTAGTAACTGTTTTCCGCCTATAAATCCCACCTGTGCTACCATCAATAGCACTGGGAGACAAACTGTAGAAAATTGAGGAAGTATATTTTCATTTGTAATGGAAATTTATACATGATATACTTAAAGAAGAGTTATTTTTATATAGCCTCTTAATATTTAGATACATATTATTCAATTGTATACTTATTTTAAAAGGCCCATTATATCACTGTCTACACTTAATCTTTTATTGTAGAAAATCTGAAAAATTCTCTTCAGCCTTAGGTAATGAATATTTTTTTGAACAAATTTTAGCCAGAAATATTTCTCTGTTTTCTGGTAGAGCCCTATTTAAAGAGAGGTCATATCCCTTCTATGTGAGATGAATTTATAACCATGGGTAATGGATGTTGTGGCAATTAAAGTTATTCAGGATTCTCTCTCCCGTAAATCCAAAAGTTGTGATTTAATGATACAGATATGGAAGTGGATGTAGCTGACACAAATTGATGGCAATTAGAGGAAAGCGTTATTTATATAACAAATATTTAATATCATATACCAGCCAGTGAGATAAATATTGGATTTGTTTTGTTTTAAAAAAATCAGATATATTCCCTGCACTTTTTTTTTTTAAGAGTAGAAAATTTATTGAGAGGAAGAGAGCTCCTGAGAGACAGGAGAGATATTTCCTGCACTTTTGTGGTTTAGTATATAGTAAGAATTAAGCAGTAAAAATAAAAGTCCACATAAAATACAGCTTCTGGTTGTGGTAATACTAAATTTACAAGACAAGACACATCGAAAATCAGCCATAGCAGTCGAATATAACCATGACATGGTTCCAGAGACAAATGCATATATATATATATTTAAATTGATTGGTTTTGTGACTTTTTCTTAATTTTTGGTTTTGTATACCATTAATAAAATATTTAAACATGTTTATTCTTCTTATACACACATAATTCATTTTGGACAAGACTGAGTGAATTCAGGCTGGTGTGGTCATAGACTAAAATATATCTTAGAAGGAAAACTATGACTGATAATTGTAAAGTTACCACTGACTGATAACTCATGTCTCACAGAGCATATACTCAGTGAAACAGGAGTTGAGAAAAATAAACTCATTATTTCACGTGCAATTGCAAAAAGTTCAACAGTAAAATCGAGAACCTGTCTAGTTACCTAATTTATTCATATTTAAAAAAATTGTCCTCAATATATTATTTTATTTTAGAAAATTAATGCAAAGATTTCCAGATGACTAGAGAGAATGGGCCATACTCGGTTACTAAATATTAATACTTTTCTTCCTGGACAGGAAGCGCTATTTTGTTCATAATGTTCTTTCCAAAGTGGCTATTCCTTTCTGCCATGCTCGGATACATCATGCCATAAATGTGTTCAGTACGATGATTCTTTTGTTATTAGTTAGGTTCTGCAGTCATGAAGAAAGAAATGTTTGAATTTAAGTTGTGCCATTTATTACTTGTTTGACCTTTGGAAATCATTGATTTCCCTGTAATTCCATTTCCTCATTTGTAAAATAATAATATTTCATATTTGGTCCTAATATGTGAATGACAGGATGATTTTAAATCACTTTGAAAGTAGTCTTGCTGCAAATAAGGAATAAGTGATAGTAGATTTTAAATGGCTCTGATCACAAAAGTATTTTAAAGTAGAAATACTCATTAGATGAATATTTGTTACTAAAGTCACTATTCACATTTCACATTTCTTTCCTTAGATGCATTATTTCCTTGGAAATGTAGGAAAATATATTTTGTTGTGAAATAGAAATTGTGTGGAAAGAAAATGTTGTGGGGCTCTTGGAAGGAGTGTCTTGTTTTGAGTCTCTACGTGACCCACATTGACGGGTAAATCAGGGTCTCATATTCTTTCAAGGTTGTTGTTTCTAATTCTACTTTCTACTTGGCGTTCTGCTTGCAAAGCACGCTTTGAAGTTGTAACTTGTCTTATTCTTGATAGATCTTAAGCTTCTTTTAAAGTGAAGTGAAGTTTGGGCAACAGTTCTAATTACCAAGGAGTGTTTTTGAACAGTGTGATTTTCCTCCTGCATTTCACAGACTTTATAATATCTTATAAAGACGGAATAGAATGGTTTTGACGTATACTACCAATGTGAAACATGACTTAAATAATCATTCCAGTCATTATCAGATAACATTATATATATATAGTGATATATATATATATAGTGATATATATATATAGTGATATATATATATATATATAGATATATGTATATGATGTAATTGTTTGGGTATCTTTAAATAAATTGATAATTTCTATAATCATTGAGCTATCCTAGGAATATTGAGAAGAAAAATCTGGCTTTATTTTTTCTTAGTTTCATTGATAGTGGGCAAGAAAACTTTTCCCTATACCAATGTTGGGCAGAATCTTAAAGGAAAAGTCACTTTCAACTAATTTAATATTTCAATTAATTGAATGTATGTAACAGTGATTTTGCCAGTAACTTGCCAAAGGTTATAATACTCTGCCATAAAAAAGGATTAACTAGAGATATTTGTAGGTAAATGAATGCACTTTGAGAACATACTCTTAAGTGAAATAAATCACACACTCATGAATACACATCAAATTCTTTCTCTGACATGAGAAACCATGAGTGTAAATAAGGACAAAGAGGTATAATAGATATTATGTAAAAAAAATGGTAGTATTCAAAAGAGAGGAGAACTAGATAGGGAGAAAGGGGAAAAGAAGGAAGAGAAAAAGAAAAGAAGAGAAAAAGGGAAAATATGGAAAAATGTAAATAAACCTGCTGCAAATAGGGAAGGCTGGGGGAATGGAAAAGGAGGGTGGGGAAGAGCAGGGGAACCAGGATATATCATGTACAGTTACAAAATAACCATGATGAATGTGATCATTATGTATACAATGTACAAATACATGTTTTTCATTAAAAAAAAAAAGAAATAATATGGTAAAGCTAGGACTTGACCTGAGTTAACATTTATGTGTATCATTTTTCCTTTCACAAAATGCAGCACAATATGTATGTTATATTACATTCTGTTTTTGTATCACCCAAATACATAGTACATTCTCGCAATCACTGGACAGGAGTACACAAGGACATTTCTTTTTACCCCTGCATTATAGCTCCGTTCAAATTGAAGTAGTACTGGGTCTCTTGTTGGGGCAGGATTCTCCGGGAGCACAGGCGGATTCTCCAGCCTTAATTTGTGTACCGTTACCCACAAAACGTGAAGCTATGTCCTTGTTCTCTGCCTTCTCTTGCTAACAAGGTGTGGAAAGCATCATCCTTTTATCTCCCTGTTACGGTTTGTGTCTAGATGCCCCCCAAGGCTCATGCAGCCACAGGTGGGGCTTTTCAGAGGTGACTAGATCTGGGGCATGTGATGCTGGGATCAAGGATATGTGATTACTAAATTACCCCATTGAGTGTTTTGGCATAGTTCTGGATAGGACTAAAAACGCCCCACCCTGGATGTCAGTGCTGTCTGCCTTAAAGCTGGATAAAATATAAAGGACAGAAAGAGGGTCTCTGCTGGTCAGGGGTCATCCCTTGTCACTGGTCGCTTGGTGGTTTTTGCCTGCCATGAACTGTTTCTCCTCTGCCTGCCCCTCTGCCATGCCCACCCTGCCTGGGAGCCAGCCAACTGTAAACTGAAACATCTACCAATTGTGAGGTGGGTAAACCTTTCCTCCTTTAATTTGGGGTGTCAGGTATTTTTTTCTCAGCAATGAGAAAAGTATCTAAGATCCTCTCTACTCTTAGCATAAGGACTAGGTGTGCTCCAAGAGCAAAAGGGGGTGCCTCGAGGGCTCCAAGGATGAGAACGGCCACTGATCCTTCTCTTACACTAGGCAGAAACCCCTTAAAATGAGAAAGAGATTTCCAAAAAGTACCGTATTTTTGACTCAGTGGAAAATTACCAAGCTCTAAGCCACCCAGCAACATAGCTGCAGACGGACTGGGATCAGTCTGATTATGCTGTGTCAGTGCTGTCCCCGCCTCCCCTCCTTCCTAAGCCTCCAGTAAAGCCTTCGTTCGGACTTTGTGCTGTCACCTCACTTTAATTTTCATTATCACTGAAGAAAGTCCCCATTAGTGACCTGTATTACACTGTGCTCTTATTTTCATTAATCATACATAACTTATACTCACTCAAGTCACCAATAGATGCGTATCAAAGAGATTCCCCACAGTGTGCTATTATAAATAATGTAATAATAAATATTAGTGACTTGTGAAATACTAGTATATGTGTGTTTATGTGATTCTCCATGTGATATTTAAGCTTACATGTCTGATTGATTTCACTTAGTATTATAGTCTCAAGGTACATCCATTTTCCTAATAAATACTCAAGTTTATTCTTTATGACAGAATAATATTCCGTTTTTTATAAATACCACATTTTATTTATCCATCTATTTGTATATTGAGAGCTATACATGGTGTAGCATTTTTCTGTGATTTTTGCTTTTGGACCTGATAATAGTAAATAAACCTTTTGTTTAACCAATATTAGTTCGTGGGCATCCTGATGTTTTTATTTTTTAACTGTTAAGGAAAAAAACTGCTATGAACATTCGTGTACAGGTTTTTGTGTAACCATGTTATTCTATGTACTGTGTGCTTTATTTCACCTGTTTAATTTAAATTTTCCGCTTTATCACACTGGTTTAGATCTATGTGTACTACTTAACAATATGAGTGAAACAAAATATGCCCATTTCTTGTTCTTAGTTTTAAGGGAAGAATATTTCATACTTTTTCTAACCTTTTTATCAAATTGATAAATTACCCTTTCTAGAATATTCCTAGGTTAATGAAAATTTATGTAGATAATAAATGGGTAATTAATTTCACCAAATGTACTTATTATTTCTATTGAAATATTCATACAAATTTTCTCTTTTATTCTGTTATAAAGGTAAATTAAATTGCTTTATGTACAAATGTGAAAAGATCTACTTTACTGACATAAATGCCACTTAGTGGTTTTTATAGGAGTTTCCCCTTATCAACAATTTTTTGGGGGGATTTTAGTATCTATTTGTTGTTGCTATTCTCCACTATTAGATAGAACTTTGCAGAAATAAGTAATTCATGACTTTTAAACCAAACTCCTTTCTGAGCAGTGGGATGACACCTTGCAGCATCCTGAATGCTCCACCCAGATATGAATCGTCTGCTCGTCCAGCAGATCGCTGCTTATGCACTACACACATTATTGAGCCATCTCAATTATCAGATCAATCGCTTCCGTGTTACAGTGCTTGTATTCTTATATTCAAGTGACCCTATTGTGGCACCAAAACATTGTGTCGTACTACTTATTTCATGCAGCTCACTTCACTTCATCATATAGACATTATGTAATATTACATAATTTTAAGAAACCTCGGGAAATAAAATAAAATATCAGAGAGAGAGAAGGAGTGGGATTAAGGAGGACCACTGTGCTTAGGGATGAAATTAGGCCAAATCAAACTTTATGTTTGTTCTTTTAAAGAATGGATGAATTCTCCTCCAAAATGGTATCTGAGCCATTTTAATTACCTCCAGCAATGTATAAGGATTCTATTCTTTATATACTAGTTTACTCTTGTTTTATATGTTTTTATTTTTGTATTTTGTATTTTGGTTTTTTTTTTGTTTTTGTTTTTGTTTTTTGGTGCTGGGAATCGAACTAAGGGCCTTGTGCTTGTAAGGCAAGCACTCTAACCACTGAGCTAAATCCCCGGCCCCTCGCTCATTTTATTAAATCAGTATTTTAGACGTATTTCTTAGACCTTTCAAGATCTCTTTATAAATTACCTTGAAAAGACTTAGAAAGCTATCCGAGTATTTTAACGTTAATGTTTATCTGCAGATAAAATTATTTTTAATGCATTGCCTTTACAAAGTGTGTCCCATGATCAAAAGCAGATTTTTGTTAATCTCAGTCTTGTATATATGTTACAGAGAGAGGGCAGTATATTATACACTGTTTATTTAAGGCAAGAAATGATTTTCTGTATTTACCAAAGAAGCAGTATTTTTTTGCTTGGATTTCTAACTTTCTAAAGATTTGGATCTAACTACTCTAATCTCTGAGCATCTAGTAATCACATCCAAGCAAATCTATTTATCCTTCTTTATCCTGTTGGGAATGATTTCTTTTGCTCCTCTGACATTACAGTCCTATACAAGCGGTAAAAAAATGCCCAAGAAAATCTATCTTCATCTACAAGAGTCTCACCTACATTCTCCAACAAGTAAATTCTAGTAGTATATACCAAAAATTTTCTTTGAGAATGGCTCCTTGTCTGCTTAAGATACGTTAAATTGACTGCAGTAAGCAGTAAAATCATTTGAATACAGATTTGTTTATGTCAGCCTTCTTATCATCTATCTATAATCATTAAAGCCACATAGGTAGAAGAGTTGTTACTAACCTGTCCATTGAAAAATAAGCAAAAAAGAACAGTCAGTATATTCTGATGACAGCAAAAGTGTGTTTCTTATAGGCAAACTGAAGTGTGTGTATTTATCTAAACAGTGAGTCCTGTGTGGTTCAATAAGAGCTAAACCTATCAGCAATGAACATAATCCTCTTAAGTTGCTTGAAAAATGACTTCGGACATTGACATTCATGATTTTATAACCTCTCATTTTGAAGATTCCAACAACCTTGGTAATAATTTTCAAGCATATTCTAAAAGACAAACCAAACAGAGGGATTACTGCAACACACTCAGAAATAAAAATACTCAACACTATACAACTGTATGTGGCAGAAAGTAAAGAGGTATGAAACATCCAATTGAAACTACATTAAAAATTTAGGTGAACAGGATTATCCAGCTTGGAATGCAGCCAAGAGAGGGATAAAGAATTTAGAATTATCACAGAGGAATGATGTGGAAATCCTAACAGCTAACCCAAAACATCAACTTATATTATTAAAATACCTTTCTGACGAAAAGGTACATGTTTTAGACATATGCATCTAATTAATAATATCATTATAACATCCTAGCTATTTTGAAGGATTGTTATTGCAACTGCAACTACAGTTAATTAAAATAAAAACACTACTTATTTAACCTGAATTGCATTTTTCTTTCAATTCAACCAATTTCTTGTGTTCATTGATTTAAAAACTGGACGGCATGTATTTTGCAGTAAAGCAACTTTCTAAAAACAAGCTTTATTTTTTAGAGCAGTTTATGGTTTACAGCAAAATCAAGAGGAAGTACAGAAATCAATGAGTTTTCTACTTCTGTACATGAATTCCCTCTCTTCTCTCAACATTTCCCATCAGGGTGGTACTTGTGCTACACAGTATATAACCCTGCATTGACCTAACCGTAATGCTCACATCCATAGATTTCTCTGTTTTTCCTTTGCACAATCTACATTCTATAGATTTGTTAAAACTGTTTAATGATATTATCCATTGTGATAGTAATGTGCAAAGATAGTAACGTGCAAATCCATCTGGCCTTCACTGATTTTTTTTAGTGTCTCCATTATTTTGACATTTCCAAACTGTCCTATTTCTGGAAGAATATAATGTCCTTTTGGATTGCCTTTTTAATCTTAGTTTTATGTGTTTAATCTTACCTACATGTCTTTTCATGGTGTTATCTCTCATGTCTTTTTAGCACTGAATAATATTCCATTGTCTAGATGTATGACAGCTTATTCATCGAGATGCTTACTAAAACACTATCTCCAGGACATCTTGATTGCTGCCAAATGTGGCATACACAAAAACTAACCTTGAATAGTCGTAATCTTAATATACTAACAAACCATTTACATTAACTAATTTTTCTGAGATATATCACTATGAGTACTCTGTATCGTTTTCCTTAGGTATTTTGAGATAATTTTAAGGCTGAATATATCTTGATCCATTAATTTTACATATTATATTGTTGAGTTTTTAGATTTAATATAACTGGTGCAAAAAAATATTGTTGTATTTATATTACATTCTGTTTCCACAACAGAGTGTTCCAAATTAAAACATAATACATGTTCTCTTGGCAGCATATAGGACTTCTCCAAAATAGAGCATATGTTAGACCACAATCATCATGTATACAGTGTACCAATACACATTCTTAGTAATAAATAAATAAATAAATAAATCAAATTCATTCCATGCCTATTATCAGATCATGTTGTAATGAAACTAGAAATTAATGGCAAAAGAAATCACAGAAATCATGCAAACACATGAATATTAAAAGATACACTCTTGAATAATCGATATTTTAAATAAGAAATCAACTATACTGAAAATAGGAAAGAAAAGAACCAAATAAATGCAATTAGAAATGAAAAAAGTGAAATCCCAATAGACACTGCCAAAACCCAGAAGACTATTGGTAACTACTTTTAAAAGAGAATGCAGAAGAAATGGATAGAGTCCTAGAGACATATGAATTACCGAAGGTGAAATAAGAAGATATAAAAATATTGAATAAGCCAATATCAGGCAACAAAATTAAAGAAGTAATTAAAAAACTACCAATAAGAAAATACAAGATCCCATCATATTCACAGCTAAATTCTACACGAAGGTAAGAGAAGATCTAATGACTATAGTCCTCAAACCCTTTAATGAATGAGAGAGAGAGACAGAGACAGAGACAGACAGAGAGAGAAAGAGAAACTCCTGCACTCATTCCTGGAAGTTAGAATTGCCCTGATTCCAAAACCAGAAAAGGACACATCTAAAAAAGACATCTCAAAGCCAATGTCTTTAATGAGTGTAGGCAGAAATATCCATAAGTTACTGGCAAACAGAATGCAGCAAATCTTCAAAGAGATCATATGTTATGAAAAATTAGGATTTATTCCAGGGATGCAGGCATGGTTCATCATGCCCAAATCAATAAATGTAATAACTAAACAGAAGCGAGAAAAAAAAAATTACACAATCGTCTCAAGTGATGCAGAAAGGACTTTCAAAAAATCCAACATCCATTCACTTCACTGTAGGGAAAAAAAAATATCCTGAAGAAAACAGATATAAAAGGATCTTATCTCAATAAAAGCACTTTCTGACAAACCAGTGTCCACCATCCAATTAAATGTGAAAAAACTGAAAAAACATCCCTCTAAAATCAGGAATGAGGCAAAAGTGTGTGCTCGCACCACTCCCGTTCAATATAGTTCTTCAGACAATAGCCAGAGCTCTCAGGGAAGAGAAAGAAATAAAAGAGACATGTATAGGAAAGGAAGAAGTCACAATATCTGTATTTGCAGAGAAATGATCATCCACAGAGAAAACCCAAGAACTCACCAAAAAGATTCCTAAAATTCATACCCAAATGCAGTGAGGAGCAGGATAGAAAATCAACGCAAAATTCACAGCATTCTCATACATCAATAATCACTGAGAGGGAAATTAGGCAATAAATACCATTCACAGTAGCCTCCAGGAAAATTAAACACTTTGGAATTAATCTAACAAAGGAAGTGAAAGACTTCCACAATGAAAACTACAGTACTCCAAAAAAAAAAAAAAAAAAGAATTTGGATGAGGTAATCAAGAAATGATAGTCCCATGTTCCTGGATAGGCAGAACCAATATAGTCAAAATTGCATTACTTTGAAAATTGATATTCAGATTTAATACAATCTCAATCAAACTACTAACAGGCTTCCTCAACAGAACTAAACAAAACAAGCATAAAATTAAAATGGAACCAAAAAACTCCATAATAGCAAAAGCAAAACTTGGCAACAAGAAAAAGGCAGGAGGCATCACAATGCCGGACTTCAAGTTATACTACAAAGCCACAGCAATTAAAATAACATGGTAATAACATGGTATTGGAGAAAACAGATCTAGATCAACGTAACAGAGTAGAGGATGCAGAAACAATTCCAGGTACACTCAGCTACCTGATCTTTGACAAGGGGACCAAAAACTTTTGCTAGAGGAAAGATAGCTTCTTTAAAAAATGATGCTGGGAAAACTGGCTATAGACATGCAGAAGATTGAATCTAGACCCATATCTCTCACCCTGTGCTAAACTAAGATCAAAATTGATCACAAATCTAAATGCTAAAGCAGAAGTACTTAATCTGCTGGAATACAAAATAGGTAAAATTCTTGAAGACTTGTATAGGCAAAAACTTTCTGAATGGAAACCCAGTGGCACAAGAAATAAAGCCAAGAATCAACAAATGGGTTTGCATCAAATTTAATTTTTACAGCAAAGGAAACAAACAACATAGCGAAAAAACCTACAAAATGATAACAAATTTTAGGCAGCTATTTCTCTGACAGAGAACTAATATGTCAAATATATTAAGACTCAAAAAAGTTAGATCCCCAAAATAAAAGATCCAATCAAAAATTGGGCAAATGAAATGAATAGACACTTCTCAGAAGAAATACAAATGGCCAATAAATACATTTAAAAAATTCCTCTTTGCTGGTTATTTCAGGAATGCAAGTTAAAACAACACTGAGATCCCATTTCATTCTAGAAAGAATGGCTATCATCAAGAAATCAACTGTTAACAAATGCTGGTGATGCTGCAGGAATAAGATTCCTTCTTAATTGTTGGTGGGGATGTAACCTGGTACAACTACTGTGGAAATCAGCTTGGAGAGTCCTCAAAAAAACTAATAGTAGAAATTTCTTTTGACCCAGCTATTCCTCTTCTACATATTTCCCTGAAAGAGTAAAAAGCATCATATTAAAGTAATATATACATACCTATGTTTATGGCAGAACAATTCTCAATATCTACATCTTGAAAGCATCCTATATGTCTACCAACAGATAAATGTATAAAGAAAATGCAATATTTCTATTCAGTGGAGGACTACTCTGCCACGAAGAAGGATAAATCTGAGTCACTTGTAGAAAACTGGATGCACTTTGAGACTGTAATGTTAAGTGAAATAATTAGACACACATGTTTTTTTTTTTAAACCAAGAACATGTATTGGTACATTCTACATACAATGGTCACATTCATTACATTTGTTCTGTACCTATACATGATGCATCTTGGTTCTCCCCCCTCTCCCCCTCCCCTCCTTCTGCTTCCTCCCTCCCTATTTACAGCAGGTTCATTCATCATTTTCCATATTTTCCCTTTCCCCTCTCTTTCCCCTGTTGCCTTTCTGCTTTTCCCCTTCTTTCTTTCTAGCACTCCTCTGCTCTGCACACCATCCTCCTTTTATATAATATCTATTACACCTCTTTGTCCTTATTTACAATTATGGTCTCTCATATCAGAGAAACAATTGGATGTGTGCTCATGAGTGTCTGATTTATTTCACTTAAGAGTATGTTCTCAAGAAACATCCATTTATATACGAATGACTCTAGTTTATCCTTTTTTATGGCAGTGTGTACTCCATAGTGTAGAAAAACCACATTTTCTTTAGCCATTCGTTGGTTGTTGGGCATTTAGGTTGTTTCCAAGACTTAGCTATTACAAATTGTGTTGCTATGAACATGGTGGTGCATATGTCCTTGTGGTACGACGATTTTAATTCTGGGAAGATCCCCAGTAGGGGAATAGCTGGGTCAAATGGAACCTCCAGTTGTAGTTTTTTGAGGAATCCCCATATTGATTTCCACAGTGGCTGGACCAGTATACATTCCCACCAGCAGTGGAGGAGTGTTCCTTTTTCCCCACAGCCCCGCCAACATTTGTTATTGGTTGATTTTTCCATATACGCGATTCTTTCTGGAGTGAGGTGGAATCTTAACGTTGTTTTGATTTGCATCTCTCGAATGACTAGTGATGTTGAGCATTTCTTCATATATTTATTTGCC